>CM042481.1:62269196-62524196 GCA_023621385.1 Quercus gilva
AGGTAGCAACCAAGTTGATCATCAAGATGTTGATGTAATCTCAATCTTGAAAACCCTAAGCTTTGTGTAAAGGAAAGCTCCTCTAGATCTCACAAGAGATTTACACAAAACCGCAATGTATGAGCAACAATACAACTTGTGCAACTCTGAAAAACGTGGCTAGGGTTTGCCTTATATACCTAGGGCAAAAACATAAAATCCTAAACGTTTAAAGAGTTAGGGCTGAGTTGGAAATTCTGCAGAAAACGCATCTGGGCCGACTTTCGATCGATCGAGTCTAACCTTCGATTGATCGAGCCAGACCGAAATGCCCCAATGCATCTGCAGTCACTCGATTCCAACTTTACAACATTTTAACAACTTTGAGCAAGCCTAAACAAGACTAAGTACATTGTTTTGATCATGGTTTGCCAACATTACAAATTAGAGCTCTAAATACACAAATTCCTAAACCTTTAGAACCTAACAAAAGCCTTAGTTTTCATGGATTTGTTGTTTATGTTAAGATATTGATTTATGGTTGATGTACATGGGTTTTTGATGTTTTTGTTGAAATTAGTATATGGGTTTTGTTGAGATTGATAGTATAATGCTTGTTTTACATGTTTCTCATGTTTTCATTACGTGTTCATGCATTATACTTTGTTGTGTTGTGTTATGCATACCTGTTAGTGATAAAATGTCTATTTAGATGTTTTTGTGTGTATTTTTGGACTTCATTGAGTACAAAAATTTGGAGATAATCATGTTTCTATGTTTGGAACAACAAATGATTATGTGTTTTCACACTTTGCCCTTGCATGTTTTCACGTCTTATATGCACACTTTACACACACACACACACACACTCTTTCACATGTTATATGACTAATGCCATGATTATATCATGCTTTGATGTTTAGCATCTTTACATGTCAATTTTTTTTGAATTGCTCTTTAAATTTCAGTTTTTAGGGTTTAATTCGTAGTTTATTGTGTTTTGGTACTAACTTGTTACTAATCAAGTTTGCTACCAGCTATTGTGCTCTATTTTGTGGTATTTGTTGCTGTGTTTTGTTGATGGCTCCACGAAAAACCACTACTCAGCGTGGTGATGAGAAAGAGTCTTGACAGTAACCTGTTTCGCTCCCCTCAACACTATGAGCGATACTCCCATCAATTTGCGACAACTCTGATCATTCAGGAGAGATTTGTGAATCTTGTTGATCTCAAGGACTCTTTCATTCCTAGCTATTTTGAAGGAAGAGGCTGGGACAAACTCCTTGGTAATCTCCCTGGAGTTTGTGAACCGTTGATCTGAGAGTTCTATGCCAATGCAACACTAAAAAAGGATCAAATAGACTGTTGGGTGAAAGGTCGTGCATTCACTCTTGATGCTAAGGACATTGATGCTATTCTTGGACTTGGAGAAATTGACCATGAAGGGTTCATTCCGTTCAAGTATAGAATGGTTCTCTAGAATCCGTGCAACTCCGCATTGGTGGCCATGTGAAAGGAAGATGCCTCAACACAGTCTCCTTCCCTCCAAATTTGAGATACCTTGCCTACATCATGATGTTTAACTTGTATCCAGTGAGGAAGCTAACCACCATCAACAATGCTAGAGCCATCTTCCTCATGGAACTCCGTGAGAGACTCTATATCGACATTGGTGTGCACTTGTACACCATTATTGATGAAGCCACAAGGGCAACCTCAACGGCAAAGCTTGTTATGCCAAGTCTTATAATGAGGATCCTTCATGAAAATGGTGTGGAGACTCTACAAGACATAAGTCTAATGACTCAAGCTCCTTCTATCAACAATCTAACAATCTGAAGAAGCAAAGTTAGACTTCCTAGAGAGGAACCAGCTGAACAGCCCGAAGAAGAGCCTCCTGTTGAAACTGAGACTGAAGCGGAAGGACAACAACCTCCTCCAAGATGTGGTGGTGGTCGAGGTAGAAGCAAAGCATCATCATCTTTATCAGTTCCTCTAGATGCTTTTCAAATCCTTCTTGAGAGGATTGAGGGTCTAAGGGATGTAGCAACTGAGCACTCCACCAGCCTTGCATTTATCCAGGACCAAATCAACTTTTGTCAGCCAAGTATGATAGGTTCACTCACCAGCCTTAGCCCTTTGGCCATTTCGATTAAAAAGGGGAAGTAGTATATGGGCAACTCTTTAGGGGGAGATTATCTTGAGAGGGAGAACATAGTAGTGGTTTCTTAGTTTTTATAGTTCTTATGTTTGTTTTCAATTTGTTTATGGTTTTCATAGCACCTTACTTTATTGTTTTTAGTACTTTGGTTTTAAACTTCTTGGATATTTTGTGTTATGGATACTTGGATGTTTTAACTATTTAGACTATGTTTAATTTGTACATTTGCTTATGTAGCTTAGTACTTTTAGTTAATGTTTTGCATTTACTTTAGTACTCTTATGCCGATGTTGGATCTTGTATCCTTGATGTAATTGCCTTAGTGTTCTTGCATCGGTTGTGTGTTGGACATGAAAATGATATTTTGCATTGTGCTTATTTACTTGCATGTTCGGATATTCATTCATCGTGTGAATGATCATTTTAGTCACTATTCATAGTGATTGTTCTTGTATGATCAAGTTATGCTTAATTGTCATATTCATACTTGCTTGATTGCACTGTGCTTGCTTCATATGCATTCTAAGTTTTTCCGCTTACAATGAACTTAATGTGTGCATTTTGTGATATTGTTTTCAAGAAACTTGTTCATATGATTCAAGAGCTTCACAGATCTAGAATTAGGTGTGAGTGAGTTTTGGCAACTGTTCCCAAACTCAAACTTCAAGTCTAGAGTCTATTTTAGGGTTTTGTCACGGAATAGCCAAAGGGGGAGATTGTAAGGTTGCATTTAGAAACACTGTATTTAGATGGAAATTATGTAAGGGTTATATGTGAGAGAGTGTAAAGAACTAATCAAGTTGTGTGCATCAAAAGGTAACTCACGACTAGATCTCGCAGCTCATGACTGAAGACCGGCCAGAATAAGGCACATGTATGGAGCATGTAGGAAGTTGAAGGGTTAGGACAGCTGGATCACTACAGAACAAAAAGTACAGTCAGGCCATTCTATTTTCTGGCAATTGGAACTCGCAACTCATCTCAGTAGTGACTCGCCAAAACACCCTGTTTTGCAGAAAAAATGACTTTTCACATTCTTTCCCATACCCTACTATAAATACCCTTAAACCCGTGAAATGTAGAGAGTTTCTAAAGATAATTTTGAGAGTGAAACCCTAGAGAAAAACAAGATTGACTCATCCACAATCTTGCACATTTGATTCTCCAAATTCCTCTACTCTCACCCTCTCCATTGTCATATCCTTGAGAGGATCTTTAGCCAAATTCTTACCTCACCACATTCATAGTTGTGAGAAGGTTCTTAGTGTTTGGGAAGCAGTTCGAGAGAGAACCAATCCATTTTGGTTGATGCAATGGGCTAATTGCGAGATCTGGTAAGTAAGAGAAGACAAGGTTAGGCGTAACCTTGTTGGAGTAAGAAGCTTGGAAGGCTTAGGTGTATCGGATAGATTAGGCTTGGAGGGTCTATTGCTATTCATGTATCCCAACTAATTTTCTAGTAGATCATTTTACCGCTTGGAGGGTGGTGCAGAGATTTTTCATTGAGTACTTCGGTTTCCTCTTCGATAACACATGCCGGTGTTATCTTGCGTTTGCTTCTCTCTATCCCTTACTCTTTGCTTTTAATTACTACTAAGTTGTGATTAAAATATGGCTTAGAGTAGTTTGCATATTTGGATATAGCTTATATTTATCATTCTGCACATATATTGTTTGAATATAAGCTTGTGTAGTAAATTTGAATTTGGGGTCTAAACATTCACAAGTGTTTCATACACCAAGTGAGCTTTTAGAAACTTATTAAAGAGTTCATGTATGTATCTGGGGTCCCTACCATTTCGGATCTTGTTCCATTTTGTTGGGTTAAAATGAATTGACCCCTTTGCAAATTAATTAATCACCCAAGTTATTTAATTAGTCAAATTATATGCAATAGCGTGGTAGCACAAACAAATCACCAAATAACTAAATGCAACTGAAAATAAATTTGACATAGATGATTTGTTTAGAATGGGGAAAACCACCAAGGTAAAACCCCACCGAGTGAATTTAAGGTCACCACTCTTGAGAATCCACTATTATCAATCACAAGCGGTTACAAGTATAAAGAATCTTACCAAACCCTTTAGCCTATCCCAAAATACTAACCTACAGTTGAACCCTTACCCCAATACCTAATTGGACTTGTATTGTAGCGGCAATATCTCTGTTCAATGTACGAATCCCAATACGTGACTAACTAATAATGCACGAATCCTAGTACGTGACTAACCCACCAACTTGGAGAAGATGTTGGCTGCAAAGTTCTTCATTTCATTAACAATGAAGATCAAGAAGCTCCTTGGTCACAAAACCCTTAGCGCAAAGATGCAGTAACTTCTACAGAGAGAATGATGAACTAGAGTAATTTTTGTCCCCGATCACACAATGCATGTAGGGGTTCTCCAATTCCTTATGTGACGGCCTTTAAAATAATCCTTATATATGTCTAGGGTCGTGAGAAAAGAAACCCTACAAAAATACATATGGATATGCGTGTAATCAAAATCTGAAAAGTCTGATTTTGTAATTCTCAATAGATATAGATTGTGTTGAGCTTCTGTCGTGCTTTAACATTAAATCTTGATAGAAAGGATTTTGTTGAGACATCTATCGATCTTTAATGAACAACACTTCTTCATTTGTTTCTTGATCAGATTTGCTTGACTTTAACACTTGATTTGAACAACATGTTTCTTGAAGTCTTAAATCATCCTAGTTCTACCCAATTACAAGTGTGTTTTGTCAAAAGATTAGCCAATATACATAAAATATGTCCCTAACAATTTCTCCCTTTGGCAATCTGTGACAAAACCACAACAAACAAATGAATCATGAGAGAAATTTTAAATCACTAAACTCAAAATCACTTGTTCGATTACAAAACAAATCTAACCCTAACATAAACTCTTGAAAAAATTTACAAGAAGAGAGTTCATGGCAAGATAGATTTTCACAACCTATCTTTTTGAAACACTTAAACAAAACTCATCAAGGCATCATACGTGAAATAGAAATAAAAATTGCGTACATAAAGAAACATGTGTATAAAGAGAGAAAAGAAACAACACTCGTAAAGATAGGTGAAGAAGAAACATACATCATATATATATATATATATATATATATCAAGAGAAGAACAATGTATGTAAATAAATGGTCACTAGACCGGCATACATAGAGAAGAAAAGGAAAGTACATATAACCTCACTACATCCCTTAAAATCTATAAACACTCCCCCTATCAAAAAAGTCCTATACTAACTCTCCCCCTAAGTACAAGACTACTCTCAACCAAAACTACTTCCCCTTTTTGTCACAAATGACAAAGGGCAAGTCACTAAGAGGTCGTCAACTCGTCATCACTGGAAGAGCTAGCATCCTCCTCATCATCACCAGCATCATCATCCTCATCAGTCAAGGCCTCTGGAGAAGGAGATGGAGATGGAGTAAAACCGCCAAGATGAGCCTGTCAGTGGGCAATGCGACTAACTCGGGTGTTCATCTGACACATCTTATCAGTGAGATAGTCATGACGACCACCAAGTCAGCCTCCATTTGCTAAAGCTACTCCATGATGGCCTCTAGGGTCACGCCATCGATTGCGGAGGTAGAAGGAGTTGAAGAAGAAGGTGGAACCATAGAATCTGCAAGATCGGTCTCCATTCATGGCTGCTTCGGTCAAAGCCGAGCCTTACTCTACCGAACAGAACCGACATCAATGGCACCCATGGTGGAGTAGAAAGGAGAGTCAAGAATAGGGATGGACAAGTGATGAAGGATTCGCGTGATAGCTGAAGGAAAAATGATCTTATCACAAGTGGAAGTATCCTGATAGACATCAAGGATAGAACTGATGAAATGAGAGGAAAAGTCTATAGAAAGGTCCTCCAAAAGAGATAAAAGAAAACGAGCATGAGGCTTTGTAATGAAGTGATAGTGAGACAATGGAGTAAGAGTAAATGTCATCACTATGTTAAGGAAGCGTGGGCCTTTTGTAAAGCCCACGCATGAGATGTTTAGCTTACCACCCCATATGGAAGGTCACTCACAAAGTGAGAGTGAACCTCGTCTCGGGAAACGGTCTGAAGACAATCACAGCTAGGGTAGTCAGGACGCGCTACCCTAGGAACATGTAGTACCTCGGATATAAGATCTAGGGTAACTACGATATGTGTACCTCTGAGTGTAGTAACAAACTGAGGTACAACAATATCGATGCCATGTATATTGGAGTAAAAATCCTATATATACACGACGAGACACCTAGGGACTCTTAAGCAGAGATTCCTAGCCTTGAGTTCGAATGACAGTGGGGAGAGGAGTGTCGGCAAAGTCTGACAGGATAACCTAGCATTTCATATGAATGCCATATTTCTGGAAGTTCTCCAAGAAGTCCTTTCGGAGTTTCTCATTATGGAACTGAACATGAAGAAGAATGAAAGAATTACAAGAAGAAGACTCGGAACCTTAAAGAGGATTCTGAGCCGGAGTGGATTTACGCGCTTTGGGTGCCATCGCTAAGTCTATCTGAGAGAGAGAGAGAGAGAGAGAGAGAGAGAGAGAGAGAGAGAACACATCACAACCAGAAAACAAGAAAGAAAAGAGATAACGTATGCATGAACATGTGACGTGAAAAAATAAAGACATCGTGGGTAGAACCTAATCTAAACCTACTAGCATACATCTAAAATTTATGAAACAGAGTTATAATGTAATGAGAATGCAATGCATGATCATGTAACATCAAATCAACATAACCCAACCCAAAAATTTCACAAAAATCTCAAAAACCCCAAAAAAATTTCAAAACCCAAAACCTAGGTCTAAAAATGCATGAATGCATGAAAATGAAGAGATAGAGAACACTTACCATGTGATTCAAGCTTGGATTAGGTCAAAAATGAGTGGGTAGAGTGATTTGAGTGAGGGAGAAAGTGTTTGGGGAGAGAGAAAAGGTTTTCTATCGAGAGAGAATGAGAAAAGTGAAGTCTAAATCGCGCCTATCCTTTAATTACAAAACGCAGCTCGATGGACCAAAGTAGCTATCAAGGATCTGTTGAGCACTAAATCTCGACAGAAGTGAATCTGTCGAGGTGCTGTCGAGGATTTGTCAACGACAAAACTCACTTCGATGGATCGAAAAATCTATCGAGAATTTATGAAGTAGACAGAGAGCAAAGCAATTTGGCTTGATATATTGAGAAACTATCGAGAATGTGTCATGCAGAAACTTAGAAATCTCAATGGATCAAGAATCTGTCAAGATGTTATCGAGAAAAGAGTAAGAAGGGCTCAATGGAAATGAATTTGTCGAGAAGCTGTCGAGCTTGAAAAAGAAGGTTTTTCAAGGAGGGGAAAAACACATAAAAGATGAATGCATCAAACAAGCTACTCAACCAAAGATCCAAATAACATATTAAGCTCTCAAAACATCTCTCAATATATATGCATAGCATAGATAGATCCAAAAACACACATATACACACACTAAACAAATCTAACCAATTTTATATTTCAAAAACAAGTTAAGGCAGTTTAGTGAGCATATATTAACACATGTATCTCCTGTGATGGCCAAAACACATTGTACCTGCACATGTATCAAAAGTTGCAAAGAATTTGCGTGTTGTGTGTGAAAACATAGCAAGAGTGCATAAGCGTCTCATATTATGAAGATTTGAGACTAGAGAAGATCAAATACACTCACACACAATCATAACTGTTTAATGGGGACTATCACCTTCGAGGTACATCCTATAGCTCTCACATCTCCTAGAAACACGCTTGCAATCATTTTTAAAAGCATTTTAATTCTTTTTGCTTTTATTTTTCTTTGCATATTTTTCTTTTTGAGCATAGCATGCATAGGCATAAAAAAGAGAGAAAAGAAATACCCATTATGTAAGCTTTAACATCCCAATTTTGCTATGCCGAAGCATATAAATGTCATACATGATTGGTGGGCTTTAGTGGTGAGATGGTTATTTATGCATTTCTCTTAGGATTTTCTAGTCTTTCCTGTCAAAAAGAGTGATATGAGTATGAGATATTAAAGATAGACTTAATATTACTCATCACAAACATGAGCTATAAAACTCACTTGCTTAGTTGTGCATTGAGATGTTCATTTAAACTACGAGAGATACAAAGTTTAGAAAAATCTATTTCAATAGCCATCCAGGGTACACAAGTACCAATATACACAAACACACACTGTTTTTGTATTTTTCAATTTTTTTTTTCAAAAAAATAAAACAAAACTGAAAACAACCAAACAAAAACATAAAGAAACACTTAAAGCATAAAACTAGACTAACTCAAAATAAGAAAGCAAAACAAACAAGTAATGCAACAACATAAGGGGAGAGAGAGAAAAAGTGACTAAATCACTTTGAGCCTTTTTCCTTCCAAACTTTAGTTTTGAAGGAAGAACCTTTCCTTTACGCAAACCTTTAACCAGAGGTGAGGGGGAAGAATTGAAACCGTTCAAGTTTGAAAGGAACATGAGGTCCTTTAGAAGATCTCCAAGAGGACCCAAAGATGATGGAATCTGACTTTGACTACCAGATGGTAACACATTATTACTCTGTTGAGTGGCTAACCACTTATAGCAATTTGGACGAGTGTGTCTTGAAGCTCCACAGTGATAACAGAAATGCGGCTTCTTTTGTTGAGACTTCTTATTATTTTCTTTTTTAGTCCTAGGGTTTATAGTCTCTTTCTTTTCAACCTTAGGGGGTGCTCCTAGAATAGATTTTCCCTTGTTTAAGTTCTCACTAGCTATTTCAGTTTTAAATTCATTGTTCTTAGAAATAACATGATTAGTAGTTGAGACAAACATAGTAGTACTAGAAGAGGCAATATTAGGAGAAAAGAAATCATACCTCAAACCGGTTTTGTCAGAAGCAGCTTTCTAGAAACTTAGCATCTCATCGAGCTTTGCACTGAAAGTTCTCTCCAATTGAGCTCAAACTTGGAACAATTCTGCTTCAAGCTTCTTGGTCCTTTCAGCTAAGAAATTGTTCTCAAACCGCAGTGCTCCAATGGTTTGATTTACTTCATCAACCTTGGTAGAGAGCTCCTCTCACTCTAGTTCCAGATCACTTAGCTTCTTGGCGGCTAGCCTATACAATTTCTCATGCTTCTCTGAAACCTTGTAAAATTTAGCATAGGTTGTATGGATGTCATCTTAATCATCCATTTTCTCAAATTTAGATTCCACAAAGTCCTCTTCTTCATCCACTGTCTCTGTAATCCCTTCAATAGGATCAATTGTAGTAGTGGAAGCATTCAAGATTCCCTTGTCATCATTGTCATTTGACTTAGTCTCAAGCTTGATATCACTCAAGGTAGCAACAAGAGCCTTGCTTTTCCTAATTGACTTGAGATATGTTGGACATTCTTGTTTCATGTGTCCAAAACCTTAACATCCAAAGCACTTTGGTCTGGAGGGAATAGTGTACTGACCGCCATCCTTAGCATTCTTCTTCCCTTTGTCTTGACTTTTGAATTGTGAAAAACTTGATTGCTTTCTGTCCTTGTCAAAACTTTTCACATTGGTATTCTTCATGAACTTCTTGAACTGCCTAGTGATGTAGGACTTCATCTTAGAATCTTCATCATCTGAAAACTCATCAGTCTCATTACTTTTGGCCTTTAATGCTATGCTCTTACCTTTGCTTCCTTTCCTAAGTCTAGTTAAACCCAATTAATAGGTTTGCAAGTTGCCAATCAGCTCCGCAAAGGAATGGAGTCAATGTCCTTCGATTCTCCAATTGTTGTTATCATGGCATGAAATCTCTTAGGGAGAGATCTGAGCACCTTTCTCACAACCTTGGGTTTGGAAATAGTTTCCCTAAGATTAAAGGCTAAGTTGACTATGTCCTTGAGTTTGGCATAGAACTCATAAAATAACTCATCCTCCTCCATCTTTATCTCTTCAAAGCTAGTAGTGATCCTTTGGAGTTTTGAATCCTTGATAGCCTTAGTCACTTTATAGGTTGTCTGAAGGATGGTCCATGCTTCCTTTGTAGTTTCAGTTGAGGATATCTTCTTAAACTCTTTATTGGTGACCGCACTGAAAATGGCATTCAATGCTCTGCTGTTGAAGTTTGCCGCTTTGATCTTTGCATCATCCCAATCAGCCGGCGCTTCCTTTGGCTTAGTCTAGCCAATCTCCACAACTTGCCACACTTTCTCATCTAAAGATTGCAAGAAAGCTCTTATGCGTATTTTCCAGTATGCATAGTTGGTGCCATCAAATAAATGAGGTATAATAATAGACTGTCCTCTATCCATGACAAACATGGGTCAAAGGATCACACAACAAAGATTAAAACCTAATCAGAGTATGCCCACAATAATACCACTTGTTGGGTTAAAATGAATTGACCCTTTTGCAAATTAATTAATTACCTAAGTTAATTAATTAGTCAAATTACATGCAATAGCGTGGTAGCACAAACAAATCACCAAATAACTAAATGCAACTAAAAATAAATTTGACACAGGTGATTTGTTTACGAATGGGAAAACCACTGGAGGCAAAACCCCACTGGGTGAATTTAAGGTCACCACTCCTGAGAATCCACTATTATCAATCACAAGTGATTACATGTATAACGAATCTTACCAAACCCTTTAACCTTTCCTGAAATACTAACCTACAATTGAACCCTTACCCCAATACCTAATTGGACTTGTATTATAGCGGCAATCTCTCCGTTTAATGCATGAATCCCAATACGTGAGTAATCAATGATGCACGGATCCTAGTATGTGACTAACCCACCAATTTGAAGAAGATGTTGGGTGCAAAGTTTTTCAGTTCATCAACAATGAAAATCAGGAAGCTCCTTGGTCACAAAACCCTTGGCACAAAGATGCAGTAGCTTTTACAGAGAGAATGATGAGCTAGAGTAAATTCTGTCTCCGGTTACACAATGCATGTAGGGATTCTCCAATTCCTTGTGCAACGACCTTTAAAATAATCCTTATATATGTTTAGGGTTGTGAGAAAAGAAACCCTACACAATACACATGGATATGCGTGTAATCAGATTTGAAAAGTTTGATTCCGTAATTCTCAACAGATACAGATTGTGTCAAGCTTCTGTCGAGCTTCAATATTAAATCTTGATAGAAAGGATTTTATCGAGATATCTGTCGAGCTTTAATGAACAGCACTTCTTCACTTGTTTCTTGATCAGATTTGCATGGCTTTAACACTTGACTTAAACAACATGTTTCTTGAAGTCTTAAACTATCCTAGATCTACCAAATTACATGTAAAATGCGTTTTGTCAAAGGATTAGCCAATATACATCAAATATGTCCCTAACACATTTCTAGAAGGGCTTGAATCTTTTCTGGGCCATGTAAAATCCATAAGCGAATTTGAAGGGAATTGGACACTCTGGTTGGAAGTTGGGTTGAAAAACTTACTACAAGGAGGGCCAAAAGTGAACAAATTGACAAACCGGACTTCATTGATGTCATGTTATCTGTAGTTGAGGATGATGGCATGTTTGGCCATACGTGTGAAACCATTATCAAGGCAACACTATTGGTATGTTTAATTACATTTTGTTATGAAAAGTGCTATACCCACAATATTTTCACAACAAATTTCAGATGACAACAAGTATCTAACTTCTCTATCGCTTTGTATTCTCAACAAGGACTAACATAGATTATGCAAATGTATTTTAAAATTATTAATCTTTCATTACAAGACAAGAATAAATAAACTAATTCATAAATTGTAGTCAGCTAGAGGCCTACAGCAAGATTCAATTATTGGTGGTTTGTGCAGTTTATTTATTTATTGATGGGGTAATTTCAGCAATATATGATTATGATTTATAATACATGATTATGATTTATGATAAAAGAGTAAAGATAGTGACACAATATTTTCAAACAAAATGGTAGTTACTGGTTTTCATCTGAGCACACCATTAATATTACTTTTTTTACCTACCATTTACAGTTTACCACCTAGAATTTTGTTTGAAAATATTGTGTCACTATCTTTACTCTTTTATTATAAATCATAATCATATATTATAAATCATAATCATATATTACTGAAATTACCCCATCCATAAATAAATAAACTGTACAAACTACCAATAATTGAGTCTTGCTATAGACCTCTAGCCGACTACAGTTTATGAATTAGTTTATTTATTCTTGTCTTGTAATGAAAGATTAATAACTTTAAAATACATTTGCATAATCTATGTTAGTCCTTGTTGAGAATACAGAGTGATAGAGAAGTTGATACTTTTGGAGTATAATGACATTGTATTCTCTTCTCTCACATTTATGATGATCCCACCACTTAATTTATGAAGGGGTCCACAATGAATGTGAGACGAGGACATAATACATCACTGTATTCCATAACCACCTAATAATTTTCCATATAAATAGTATACACTAACAATAATAGTCTCTAAGTACATCTTTGATTCATATCACTATAAAATTCTTCTTTTTTAAGTCCATTTCTAGGATAGGCTAATAACATTCCACAGATTAATTAATCAACCAAGCTTTTATTGTGACTTTGACCTATATATGGTCATTCTAATATATAAAATAATCAGACCACAGTTTCTTTTATTTACAAAGAACAATACTCAATAAAGAAACTCTGCTTTCTAAATGTGGTCTCAATTTCATGTAGAATCTTATCTTGGGTGGGTCTAAATCTGCATCTCTTAACTTGACATGGCTCCTGTCTATATTATTGAACAACAAGCAAGCTTTGAAGCAAGCCCACTCGATCTCAAGGTCGGTAGAGAGAGATGGGTGGACGACCATGATATCAAAGACCTATTTTACCTCCAACCCATAGTGAAGAAAACCTTGCACTTGTACTCCCCAGCCCCCTTATCAATTCCACATGAAGTCACAGAGGACTGCCATGTATATGGCTATTATGTTCCAAAGGGAACTTGTGTTTTTGTCAATGTGTGGAAGTTGCACTGAAATCCAATAATTTGGGATGATCTAGATAAGTTTTTTCCAGAGAGGTTCCTTACAAAACATGCAAATATAGATGTTTCAAGGCAACGTTTTGAGTTCATACCATTTGGGTCTGGTAGACGATTTTGCCCAGGTTACACATTTGCCTTGCAAGTATCTCACTTGACACTAGCTCGATAACTTCAGGGATTTGAGTTCACGACACCATTGAATATGCTAGTAGACATGACTGAAGGCTTGGGCATTCCCTTACCCAAGGCAACTCCCCTTGAAGTTCTTCTCTATCCACTACCTGCTCCAGAACTCTATCAATGATAGACAGAAATATAGACTACACTTGACTAGAGTACATGTTTTTAATAAGCTTTCGCGCTTCAAGAGTTTCATAACTTAATGATATTGCCTAATCTTTTTTACTAGGAGAATAATTATGTAGTCTTATTATGGTACTTTCCTGTACATGTTTTTGTTGTGTTGTGTTTCTTTTTCTATATCTTTTTTTTTCCTTATGAAGTAATCTATTGTACGTTGCTTTTAGAACATTTAGTTTTCTTAATTTGTACTCCAAATTATTTCCTCTCCATTACCTAAGAGTAGGACATATTGAAAGCTCGATAATCTAATTACTAGAGCTAATCAGTACCCTCGAATTTTAATTACAGCTAGACTATTTTTAGGCTAAACGCAATTAAAGCGGAATATAGGTTATTAGTCAACTAATTAACCAAAGTATTCAACAATTGCATGGATGAACACAAGGATGCAATGCTAAAATGTAAAGGGCAGTAGGGAAAATAATATCAAAAACAAGATAATACCACGATGAATTATCAAAGAGGAAAACCAAAGAATTTGGTGTAAAAGCCCTTTTGCAGCCTTCCAAGCTGAAATGATCCACTAGTGAATAAATTTGAGTACAAGGATACCAAAAAGACTCTACAAGCCTAATCTACCCAAAATACTTGAGCTCTCTAAGTTCCAACTACCAACGGTCTTCTCAGAGTCTTATCTTCACTAGCTTCCCAAATCTCACAATACCACTTAATTGCACTGCCAAGCCTTACCGGCTTAATTTGGCAAAGACCTAATGCTTCCCAAACTCCAAAATACTCTCTACACTCTAAATGGGTGTTAGAGTGTGGGTTTTGTTTGGGTAAAAACCAAGGTTTTGAAACCCAGACCGTTTATTGAATCGTAAAAAGGAGAGGTTCAAGGTTTTTGAGGTCGAACCGAGGTCGAACCATGATGATGTCATAATTAATTTAATAATTATTTTTTATATATAAAAATATTAAATTATTAAAAAATATTAAATTAACTAAAATAATCCAATTAAAAATAAATATCTATATTTCAAATAGATATTTTCATATCATAACTTTTACAAGACAAATAAGAAATATCAAATCCTAAGCAAATTTGAATATAATATCTATTTATTTATTTATTTATATATTGATTAGTTAAACTTGTAATAATAATAATAATAATAATAATAATAATAATAATAATAATAATAATTATTATTATTATTATTATTATTATTATTAGAAAGACACTCAAATAAAATATTTAAATTATTTAATAATTTTAAATTGAAATAATTGTTTAATAATTATTATATACTTAACTGTAAATATTAATTAAAATTCGAGCAATAATAGTACCATAACATTTTATACAAATTTTGTCACAATTTGCCACGTGATGAGACGTGAGTGGTAGAGATGTAAACCCATAATTTTTTTTCATTACTCACACTTTGCCATGTGTCAAATTATAGAAAAAAATTGTATAAAATATTGTGATACTACATTACTTTCAGAGAAATGATATGTCCACAACATTTTCACAACATTTTTACAACAAATCTTAAGTGGTAGGTTGTTACTGGTTGTTATTATTTGAGCAAAAAAATAAGCTTAGTATTAGGTTCAAATTTGAACCAATAACAACTAGCTACTTATGATTTATTGTAAAATTATTGTAAAATTATTTTGGATCTAGCACCTCACTTACTCTCAAAAATACCGAAAATATTATTTAATGCACCTATCGGCTATCAATGCATGTTACATCACGTTGGGTAGCTGAAAAAAAATATCTAAATCTAATGGCTGAAATGTTTTTGCTTTTATTAAAAAACTAAAACCTTTCATCATTTCCAAGTTAGCCACGTGAGGGATAGAGACTTAGGAATTCAAAAGGAGTAAAAAAGTAAAGAAAAAGAAACACATACCTCAGCGAAAAAGAGGAAATTACAGAGCTCCATCAGTGGAAAAAAGAAAGAGAAGTAGAAAAAAAAGAAGAAAGAAGAAGAAGCAGTAGAAACAGAAGACGAAGATACTTGTTACTGTGATTAGTGTTTTTGTATTTTTTGATCTGATGTAGTTTGTGTTTACTGTTTGTTTGCTGAGCAAGTGTGGAGTTTGTTTTGGCACAGACCCTGCTTCGTTGTGTTCTTCTCTCTCTTTTTTTTTTTTTTTGAGGAACTTGTATTCTTCTTCTTCTCTGGTTCTTTTTTTTTTTTCCCCCCTTACAAATCCCTTTGTTCAAGATTTGAAATTATCAGATCTCCTTACGATCTTTGTTCTTCTTCTTGTTCTTTCATTTCTTCTAGATCTGATCATAACTTCATACCGGTGTATTGGCCAAAATTCATCGAAAAAGCTGAAACAAAAAGAAACCGTCCAAACCTCAAAAACCGGTCGCGGTTCTTAGAACCGTACGGTTCGCATGGGTCCCTGCTTTTTTTTTTTTTTTTTTCCATAGAGCTGTTCTTGAAGCTAAAAAAACCGCAAAATTGAGAGGTTCGCGGTTTTCCCGATCGGACTGTACGGTCCGGTTTGGGTTTCAAAACCTTGGTAAAAACTCCTCTCAAAGTATGACAATGGGAGAGGGGAGGAGAAGAAACTACAAAGATTTCTCTCTTAAGGATGAGTATATTATACGATTCCCACATTGTCAAGGTACATATATTCTCAATCAAAGATTAGAAACCCTTAATTGTGTCGATTTAATAAGCATTAATCTACTATAATTTTGGTATAGCAACATGATGATGCATAAAAAATTGTCAATGAGTTGACGGTCCAAATGGAGAGCTCTTGAAGAACTGCAAGGATGATCACATTCTTGGAGAGTGTCAATGCAGGGTCAGCCTACTAGCCAACGACCCTTCGATGATTAAGTCAATACCTCACAGGATCTCTAAGAACTCTCAAAGCATAAGACATTTAGAAATTTGTTTTTCATGTACCTCAAAATTGGGGTGTCTTGGTGTTTATATAGGGGGTTTGTTGATGACCACCTTAGCCGCATTGCAGGGACTTGGAGTTATCCCTCAGCTAACTTGTAGGAGGTGGGAGCTATCCCATAGCTGATTTGTAGGAGATGATAGTTATCCCTTTGCCAGTGGTTGCATGAATATAGGAAAGACTTAAATGATAGCTACTATGCGAGGGTTGTAGTGTGGGCTTTGTATGCCCATCTTCATCCGTCCATCTACGGGGGTGATGGACGGGTGTCAAGGTTAGGCTCACAAGTGATTACTTGTCCGTTCTTGTATGTGATGGATGACTTATAGGAGTAGATGTAATAAGTTTCATTTGTTGCATTGAGTCCTCCATTTTTGATAAGTTAGTATTTTCGGAAGATCTAGCTTCGTGCGAAAGATGTAGCTTACATTTGGAAGAAGTAGTTTATATTCGGAAGTTTGACCATGGAGTTAGCTAAAAAGTTCCCCCCATCACAACATATTTAAACTTCTTGTTTTGTTTTTCTTTTAATTTTTTTTTGGGTAGTTTGGAGTACACGAGTCTACCAACATCAAAGACCGTCAGGATTACGAAGATAGTCGTACAGCCTCAGTAGGCAGACACCATCTTTTTTGTTTTATTTTAAAATTGTGTATGTTGAGGTTCATTTTAATTTCGGTCCATCCAGTTTCTTTCCTACATGGAGTAAAGTTTGTTATCCACTGCACATTTTTAGTTTCTCTAATGGCATCTTGCAGACAAGAATAGTTACCATCATTTATTGACAATTGGCATGGAAGGGATATTGACCTTGCTTCCAACTATCTGATTTTGATAATAGGGCTATACTATAACAGAAAAAAAAATTTCATTATATTTTCATGGGCCTCAGTTGGAATATAAATGACTAAAACCAAAGGTCAGTAGAATATGTGCAAATCTCAATTTTATTACATTCGAAACCTTTAAAATGCATACCAAAATGGCCAATCAAACATGTATCTTCACAGTAGCAATTCATTGATTCTTGCAATTGAAGATCTAGTAGTACTTTAGGCATTATATAGTCTTAAAACAGTTCATCAAAAAAAAAAAAAAAAAAAAACATAATCTTAAAACAAACAGTTGCCTTCAGCAGCATAAATTCAACAGAATAGTGTCCCATATAATTCATATCCTTGCTTGATCTAGTCAGACTGTGGATGGCTCTAGGAAAGTGCAATTTATCTTGATAGCACCTGAGAGACCATGCGCATTGTTGGTCTAGATTCTGGATTAGCACACAAGCATGCAATTGCAAGCTTTATGATAAGTATCAATTGATTCTCAACCTGAAGAGTGGGAGGTGGAAGGCGTATGTCTAACAAATCATTTAACGATAAATTCTCCTCTAGTGATGAAGCAGATAGAATGGAGATGATTTCACCAGGATGTCTTCCTTCAATCACTTCAATAGCCAAAACTCCAAAGCTAAAAACGTCACACTTCTTAGTTATCTTCATCGTATAAGCAAGCTCTACCAAAAAAAAAAAAAAAAAAAATTATGCCAATGTATGCATATGATCAATGTTCTATATTGATAGAACAAATAAGTACATTACCTGGTGCAACATATCCATATGTGCCGGCAAGTGAAGTCCAATTGGATGAGTCTTGATTGAGAAGCTTAGCTGTGCCAAAGTCTGAAACATGAGCCTCGTACTCTGAATCCAGCAAAACATTTTTACTTGATACATCCCTATGAACAATTGGTGGTGAGCAATCATGGTGCAGGTAAGACAAAGCATGAGCAACACCTTTGATTATATTATCCCTCTTATTCCAATCCAACTCTTTAGCTCCGTCATCATTGGTCAAAATTGTGGCCAAGCTACCCCTTTCAAGGTACTTGTAAATTAAAAACGAGTGTTGTGGATGTGAACAAAAGCCATGAAATTTAGCAATATTTCGATGTCGTAATTCTGTTAATGCCCTTATTTCATTTAAGAACTCTTTTTGCTGTGCAATCTCACCATCATGCAAGGATTGTAGTTTCTTCACCGCAACTATGTTTCCTGATGTTAGCTTGGCTTTATAGACAGTTCCATATCCTCCCCTTCCAATGCAAAAATTAGCATCAAAATTTTGGGTTGCGTCAATGATTTCTTGGTACATTATTCTTCCATCAAAAGATAATATTGTAAACACTTTTTCCTTGTCCATGTTGTTTGTTTGATTTGTATGTGGATTTTGCCATTTTCTTTTTGCAAAGAAGAAAATTCCAAAGAATACCAATACAAGTGAAAGTGTTCCTAAAAGAGGGAAAATGATAAAGAAAATGATTTTATGTCCCTTTACTGAAATATGCCTTACTCTACAGGGTTGCAATCCTGTAACATTTCCACAGAGTCCTTTATTACCTTGTAATGCTTCTATGGGAGCCTCTTGAAAAGCTTTGCTATTGGGAAGAGGACCCTTCAACTCATTGTAGGATATATTGACACACGACAAGCCACGCATCATTTCAAAAGTAGCCGGAATAAAACCTGAGAGGTTATTGTGGGAAACATTCAACAGCTCCAAGCTCTGCATATTGTTGATCTGTGAAGGTATCTCTCCTTCAAGTGAGTTATGGCTCAAATCTAACTGTGACAAATGAGTTTGTAAAGTTGTAATTTACAACTATGTTTTTGTTGGCTTTTATTCCGTGCCAAATTTGATTGTAATTAGTTTCAATCGTTTAAACCCTGTATTTGTTGTGGGATTTGTTGTAAGGGTTGTGTGATAGAAAGAGTGTTGAAGACTCAAGCATTTGAAGAATTGAAGGATTCTCGCGGGTATCTCACGACCTAGCATCCCGCGAAGTGAATCATGTGCCAGGCACATGCTGGAATGTAAAGAGTCAGGCCAGGTGGAGACAACTGTGTCTCGCGAGTATCTCGCGAGTAAGGCCTTCCCGCGAGACACCCGCGAGGCAAGCTGTTCTGCCAGCCTGTACTTTTTGAGTCACACCTTTTGCACCTATCTTATATATACCATCATTACCCACAATTGTTGAGGAACGCTTCAGAGAGAAAACCCTAGCCAAACATATTGGTAATTAGAGATTGTCTTCCCCATCTTTCTCTATACAATTGCTTGTGGTATCTCCTCAACCCTTTCCTCTCCATTATCCATATCTTTGAGAGGTTGATAGCCCAAACACTTACCACACCTTTGAGAGTGCTGAGTGACGTTTTGGTGCTACTGGGAAGCATTGGAAGGAGCCTTGAATGGCAGATGCAACATGGAGCTTGTTGCGAGATCCGGATAACTAAGACAAGACACGGTTCCGAGAAGCCTTGTTGGAGTAGGAGCTTAGAGGGCTTAGGTACATCGGGTAGACTAGGCTTGGAGGGTCTTTTGCTAATCCATGTATCCCAACTGATTGTCTAGTGGATCGATTTCCGCTTGGAGGGCGGCGGAGAGGTTTTTCGCCGAGTTCTTCGGTTTCCTCTTCGATAACATGTTTCGGTGTTATCTGTGTTTGCATCCTTCTTCCCTACTCTTGTTCATTTCATTTTTACTGCTGAGTTGCTTTAAATATGGATTAGAGTAGGTGTTTTGCTTATACGCTTGTGTTTACACTATTCCGCACTTATCATTAAGTTTGTGTAAAATCAACCAAGCCGTAATTTTAATTTGGGAGTCTAAACCGCTCGTGTGTTTTCAACACATTTTCGAGCTTTCAATTGGTATCAGAGCAGGTATACTTGCTGAGGTTTAATTACCTAAGTGTGATCCTTGACCCTTCTTGAGATGGACCGGTCTCAATCGCTCAATGTTCCACCATTTTTTGATGGGAACAATTATGCATTCTGGAAAGTTAGAATGAGAGCATTCTTATGCTCTATCGATGATACCGTTTGGGATGCAGTTGAGATAGGTTGGACCAAGCCGGAGGCTCCTAAGTCCACTTGGGATAAGGCAGCTCTTGCGGCAGCCAATGCTAACAGTAAAGCTTTAAATGCTATCTTTTGTGGTGTGTCCCCTGATGAATTCCACAGGATCTCTCATATGACAGTAGCCAAGGAAGCTTGGGAGATTTTGGAGACTACCTATGAGGGTACAAAGAAAGTCAAGGACGCAAAGCTTCAGATGCTCACCACCAAATTTGAAGAACTCAAGATGAGTGATGATGAACCATTTGATTCATTCTATGGGAAGCTCAATGAAATTGTCATTGCTAAACTCAATCTTGGGGAGAAGATTGAAGACACTAAGGTGGTGAGAAAAATATTGAGGTCCCTGCCTGAAAGTTTTAGAGCAAAGGTTACAGCCATAGAAGAAAGCAAAGACTTGGATGAGATTAAGATTCAAGAGTTGATCGGGTCTCTCCAAACGTATGAGCTGGGACTGCCTTCCCATAAGACGAGCAAATCGCTTGCTCTTAAAACCATCACCGAAAGAACAAATGATTCCTCCGAAGAAGATGGAGTGGAGAAGGAAGTAGCATATCTTGCAAAGAACTTCCGCAAGTTTCTAAAAATGAAGAACAGTGGGAAACCATTCAATAAAGGAAAGTTCTCTCCATCAAGAGGTGATAAGAAAGAGTTTAAGAGAAAAGAAGGGAAGGACTATCAACCTTCTCCAGACATTGTGTGCTATGAGTGCAATGGCCATGGACATCTAAAGAAGGAGTGTCCGAATTTTCTGAGGGGAAAAGGGAAAGCATATGCTACAACGCTCAGTGATTCTGACTCTTCTGATTCTGACTCGGAAGAGAGCTGTGACGGTGAGGGAAACTACTCCGCTTTCATGACCATTGCTCATGAAGATTCCTCGGACGACTTGGGTGCACTTGAGAAGGAACTTGGTGAGCATTCTGATTCAGAATCTGTTGGAATTGTGGAAGAATCAGACGCTGAAGAGGAAGAAAATACAACTAATCTTCAAGAGAATTACTCCTTACTTCTTGAGAAGTCAGGGGAATATGCAAGAATAGCCAAGGCAGCTGTGAGAAAAATGAAGAAAGCATAGGAAGACTACCGAAGTCTCATGATCAGACATAAGGAGGCCAAATGCGAAATAGAAAGACTGAATGGTGAGCTGTTAGAAGCATACTTGAAGATCAGATTTCTTGAACAAGAGGTGGTGCAAGCGCAAACCAAGATAGAAAGGGTCTCCTCCAGAAAGTTGGATGATGTTATCTCATCCCAAAAACATTCCTTAGACAAGTCCGGATTGGGATATATCGGAGGGAGTAGCTCATCAGTCAAAGCTACCAAAGAAGTAAAATTTGTGAAGGCCGTAGAGCCAATTGTAGGGGAGGCCATTCCTGAGAATGTTAAGGTTGAAAAGAAGAATGTAATTGAGCAACGGATGATGAATAAGTCCCGAAATCAAGCAGTAGGCAGACACGAAACCAAAGCAAGATCTCTCTCAAGACCACAACGGGTCCTAGGATGGATTATGTGTGTCACTATTGCGGATTGCAAGGACACACCAGACCCAACTGTCAAAAATTGAGAGCAGACAATAATGCAAGCGTTCCTCGATCACGTGGAAGAAGGAATGACAATAGAGCTTGGGGTGGTGAGAACTCAAGAAGCCAAAATCGTGATCCCGGAGTGACAGACGTGATGAAGATGATCGGTGCCTTCACCACTTGCTTGGAGAGTTTTACTAGGAGGTTTGAAAGTCCCAACTCTCGTACCCAATCCGTCAAGGATATCACCCCAAACGCACGTGACGTGTGGGTGAAGAGGGGTACTCATGCATAAGCACTATAATATGTCCATGCATTAATTCTTTCCATTTTTAGGGACATTTGTTGTTGCATTCTATCATGCATTGCTTTCATAGTAATCTTTCCTTTGTCTGGTTTGCACCTGTTTTTGTTGATCTTTCTTTTCTTGTTTTGTTTTGGGTGAGTTTCAAAAATTCAAAAACCCATAAAAATTGAAAAATCTCTAAAAGTTTGATCACTTGTTTTGTGCATATCTCATGTGAGTTTGGCCTAGTACCTTCGTACTTATGGCGTAGTGCATTTACGATCTTCGCTTGTTCCGTATGTACTCTTTTCTATGTGGAAGAAATCTTGAGAACTATATGTGACTGTTGTAAATAGATCTTCAAGCTTGTCATGAATGATTGGTCAATAGTCTTGTTGGTCTTGATACTTGCATAGACTTGTGTCTATATCTCTTCCCACTTTATTTTTATGTTTTTGTAAAAAGAGCTCACAAATTGTAAATCTCCAAATGAAAAGAGATATTGAGCTGCAAAAGCCTGTTGCACATACTAGTATTTGACTAGGAAAAAGGGAAAGCGACTCTCTTAATGTAAATTTTATGGTGCTAAAAAAGCCAAAGGCTTATCATCAATGTTGAAATATCATAAATTTCAAGCACCTATCTCAAAATGAGATGTTTTGTCCATACAAAATAAAATGGACCAATTGTTATACTTTATGTAGAAGCCAAATGAAAAGCTTCTAAGTTATGTTTTCAATGTGTGGGAGGTCATATATACTCATTTCTATAATGGAGATAGTCCACTTGATTTCGTATCAGTTGTGTATGACTCGTGTGAATTGATCATTGAAGCTTCGCTCTGGTCTAAGGACTATTTCACATTTGATACTCACACACAACACACAAGTCTTTGATTCAATCAATGCTTATCTCATTTGTGTGATTGTATACGTCCAAATGTGATGTGTATGCTCAATCTTTGTTGATCAAATCCAAAAAGATTTTTTTGAGTTTTATTAGTTTTTGAAAGTGATTTTATACTTTCTTGTGTGTCTTTTTGGTCAAAATGTTTTTTGTGTATTTTTCATCAAAAAATTGGTTCAGGGGCTGTTTCGGGAGATGCTCGCGACTAAGAAGCTTCCCGCGAAAAGGTTTGAGGAAAATATTTTTTCCTTCTTGTTACTCAGAGACTTTCGCGACTGTCTCGCGACCAACAGCTTCTCGCGAAATGCTGTTTGGCAAAAACTGGAATTTTCTCAAAATCAGACAGAGAATCTCGCGACTGTCTCGCGACTGGCTCGCGACTTAGAGCTTCTCGCGAAAAGTTTGTGCTTCAGTGGCCCCTTTCGCGGTTGTCTCGCGACTGTGTCGCTACTCCCTAACCCGCGAAAATCGCGTGTTTTCAGTTTTTATATAACTGATGTGACAGTTTTTCAAATCACAAAAACTTCCCTCACTCAACCTCCCTTATAACCATTTTCGACCAAATACATTATTCCATCAAAATCCTTTCAAATCAAGCATATTTCTTGCATTTTCTCTCTCAAGGTATGCTCTCTATGGCATTGTTCTCATGTTTTCGCTTAGATTTTGCAGATTTCTGTTTAGGGTTTTGGAAAATTGGGCGTTTCACATATTTGGGTTGGTTTTCAAAATTGGGTGAAATTTTGTCAAATCTTTTGATTGGGTTTTGTTCCATTTGTTGTTTGTGCCTCTGTGTTGGCCCCTTGTGGCGTTTTAAAGTGTATTTAGGCCTGTTTTCACCATGTTCATGCATTATTCATGTCATATTTGAATTTGTGCATGTTTAGTGTTTGATAAAATGTCCGAATGACATTTTTGTGCCTATTTGAAATCAAGTGATTTCAATCTGTGGATTCTCACTTCTTTGACCAATTTTCACTCCATTTGGTCATTGAAGGTGTGTTTCTTACACTTTACTCATTCTGCACATTCTTCACATACCTAGGCACATTGAGACACACCTCATGCATATTACTTACACACACCTGCCCAGTTACTTCGCTTTATGCACTGTGTGTATGTTTATCCTCATACACAGCACTACTTTTGTTTTAAACTAACTTGAATCTAATCAAGCTCTGTGCTATGTTTTGTGTGCTGTGCACGTGTTTCCTGGTATTTTTGGGTGTTCTTTTGCACAGATGTCTCCGTTCAAGACTTCAGCTGTGAAAGGTGGCAGCAACAAAGGGAAAGAACCAATCATCGATGTTGATGAAGATTCCCCGAGACCAAAGAGAGCTCGTGCTTCAACTGGAATCTTTGATCCTAGCTTGTTTCGCTCTCATGCTGCCTTTGAATCCTATAAAAATCTCTTCCGAGATGCTCTTTTGTTGGTTGAAAGAGCTGTTGATCAGTCATCTCTTTTAGATACACAAATTCCCACTTGGTTCGCCACAAAAGACTGGAATTTTCTCCTCTCCGATCTTGACGATGCATATGAGAACATGGTGAAAGAGTTCTATGCAAATGCTGTTATTGAAGGAGAAATGATCAAGTGCTGGGTTAGAGGAAAGCGGTTCTCGATTACTCCGGTTTATCTTTCTGAAATTCTTCACATCAACTGACCCATACTTCCGATCCCACCTGTATATGATGAGTTGGTTCCAACTGAGGGCACGCTTCGGAGAGCATTAGGAGCTAATTTGAAATTCTCTTCCAGCAGATCATCAATCAATGTGGCCTCACTTTCTCCAGAATTATGGCTTCTGTCAATGATCATGTGCAACAATCTCTATCCGTTGTCAAGCACAGGTTATATTAACCTTGGACGAGCACTATTTCTTCATGATCTGGTATCTGATGAGGAAATTGATGTATGCTCCCACATCTTCCACATCTTGGCTAAAACGATGAACCGCACTGCCTCAAGGAATTGCATTCCCTTTGGTCGTCTTATTTCTCGGATTTTAAAACTCAAAGGTGTGCGTCCCTCTGCTGATGAACGCCCTTTTCCTAGGCCAAGTCCAATTAATGGTCGTACTCTTCAAGCAAGTATGAGCCATACCAAGAAGAATGTCAAGCAAGAACATCATGCTCCCACAGGAAGCTCGAGTTCTACCTCTCATTCCTATGATGAAAAGTTTGACACCATCATGGTTGCCCTTCAAGATCTCAGCACCAAAATTTCAGGACTTACTCAGATCATGTACTGCCAACACTCCCGTCTTGATAAACAATTAACCTCTCTTGAAACTCAGATGGATGAAATTCAGAGGAAGCTAGAAGAGAATGACAACTAGCTATTCCATGACAAAAAGGGGGAGATGATGTCAGTGACAGGGGGAGTAGTGATAGGGGGAGAAGCAGCAGCAAGAAGTCTAGTTTTCATATCTTCTCTATGTTTATGTTTATTTACTGCTTTTACCTGGTCTTTTGGTTCAAAGCTTTGATACTATGTGTCTAAATCATATTATACTCAGTAGTATTTTCAGTTAATTTTGTGTTTATTCCTATGCTTTGTGGCATATGTGCTTTGTGGCATTCTGTTTGTACCCATGATGCTTATGTAAGCTTTAAGGGTTTGTTTCATGCATAGTTTGTAGGTCTTTGTGGTTTGTGCCATGCATTTGCTATACCATGCTTATGCAGCCTTTATGCATGTTTGCTTGTTGTTCAATGTCATGCATTTTACTTCAAATACATCACTCTTGTGCCCTTGTAGGATTGTTCCTAGATGCATATACGTTTTATGCATTGGTTGAGTGATGAACACTCATGTGCCCTAGTAGGACTGTTCCTAGATGCAAATACTTCGTGTATTTTGCATTGGTTGAGTATTGGAGTTGCAAATGATTCTCTTCAAATGAGCTTATCATCTTGCATATCCGGATGTTCATTTCATGTGTGAATGAGCATAGTAATTGCTTGTGTATAGTGATTACTTGTTTGATCTTACCATGATCTAGTGTTTCTATTTCATTTAGCTTGATCTTGCTATTATTGCTCCATATGCTTTTCAAGTTTTTCTGCATACAATGATGTTATTGTGTTGTTGTGTTTCAGGAGTTACTTGTTCATATGTTTCAAGAGCATTTCAGAATCTAGAATTAGGTGTGAGTGAGTTTTGCCTTTGTTCCCAAACTCACGTTTAAGTCTAGAGTCTGTTTTAGGGTTTTGTCACGGAATAGCCAAAGGGGGAGATTGTAAAGTTGTAATTTACAACTATGTTTTTGTTGGCTTTTATTCCGTGCCAAATTTGATTGTAATTAGTTTCAATCGTTTAAACCCTGTATTTGTTGTGGGATTTGTTGTAAGGGTTGTGTGATAGAAAGAGTGTTGAAGACTCAAGCATTTGAAGAATTGAAGGATTCTCGCGGGTATCTCGCGACCTAGCATCCCGCGAAGTGAATCATGTGCCAGGCACATGCTGGAATGCAAAGAGTCAGGCCAGGTGGAGACAACTGTGTCTCGCGAGTATCTCGCGGGTAAGGCCTTCCCGCGAGACACCCGCGAGGCAAGCTGTTCTGCCAGCCTGTACTTTTTGAGTCACACCTTTTGCACCTATCCTATATATACCATCATTACCCACAATTGTTGAGGAACGCTTCAGAGAGAAAACCCTAGCCAAACACATTGGTAATTAGAGATTGTCTTCCCCATCTTTCTCTATACAATTGCTTGTGGTATCTCCTCAACCCTTTCCTCTCCATTATCCATATCTTTGAGAGGTTGATAGCCCAAAAACTTACCACACCTTTGAGAGTGCTGAGTGACGTTTTGGTGCTGCTGGGAAGCATTGGAAGGAGCCTTGAATGGCAGATGCAACATGGAGCTTGTTGCGGGATCCGGATAACTAAGACAAGACACGGTTCCGAGAAGCCTTGTTGGAGTAGGAGCTTGGAGGGCTTAGGTACATCGGGTAGACTAGGCTTGGAGGGTCTTTTGCTAATCCATGTATCCCAACTGATTGTCTAGTGGATCGATTTCTGCTTGGAGGGCGGCGGAGAGGTTTTTCGCCGAGTTCTTCGGTTTCCTCTTCGATAACACGTCTCGGTGTTATCTGTGTTTGCATCCTTCTTCCCTACTCTTGTTCATTTCATTTTTACTGCTGAGTTGCTTTAAATATGGATTAGAGTAGGTGTTTTGCTTATACGCTTGTGTTTACACTATTCCGCACTTATCATTAAGTTTGTGTAAAATCAACCAAGCCGTAATTTTAATTTGGGGTTCTAAACCGCTCGTGTGTTTTCAACACATTTTCGAGCTTTCAGAGTTAATTCACAAATTTGAATTGGAATGTTGAGGTTGAACTTGTTATTGCTCATATTCAAGTAATGTAGTTTCAAAAGATTCCCTATATTTTCAAGGATTGACTTGCCAAATCTATTAGTGGATAGATCTAGATACTCAAGATTTGCAAATGTTCCAAGCCCTGAGGGTATACCACCAGAAAGTTTATTTCCATTCAACATCAACTTCTGCAAAGAAGTCAACTTTCCAAATTCCTTTGGAAGCTCCCCAACCAATCGATTTGAAGAAAGATCAAGCAATTGGAGTCGAGCGAAGTCTCCAATTTCAAGCGGTATCCCACTAGTGATATTGTTCCCAGCAATCCGTAGGCTAGTCAGTTGAGCGCACCTGCTCCAATTTTGTGATATTTCACCATAAAATCTATTGTAACTTAGGTCCATGAATTGCAGGTTTTCATAGACACCAAAATCTTCGGATATATTTCCAGAGAGTTGGTTTCTTTCAAGGTTGACTCTGATTAAGCTCGTGCAGTTTCTAAAGGTTTTGGGTATTGGACCTGTGAGATGGTTGTTGTATGCACTAAAGTTTTGGAGGGATCCACTTTGGCATAAGTTTTGAGGCAAAGACCCAATGAAGTGGTTGGTATCCAGCAGCAACTCACTCAAGTTCATTAGATTTCCGATCTCTTGCGGAATGGGACCAGAAAGTCTGATTTCGTAATTCTCGGTAAATACAGCTTGTGTTGAGAATCTATCGAGCTTCAACATTAATTCTCAATAGAAATGATTCTGTTGAGCTTTAATGAACAACACTTTTTTCACTTGTTTCTTGGTTAGATCTTTATGGCTTTAACACTTGACTTGAATAACATGTTTCTTGAAGTCTTAAACTCATCATAGATCTAATCAATTACGACTACAGTGTATTTTGTCAAAGGATTAGCCAATTACATAAAATATGTCTTTAACAACCTGCATGGATACAGGTGTGGCTACGGGTGCAGGTGAGGTGCGATACGGCAACACGAAAAATTTAGAAAAAGAAGGACATGAGTGCATTGGGATACGCTTATTAATTAATTATCAAATATATTTTATTTATATTTTCTGTATATTACTAAGCATTTTTTTTTCATATATTGGAAAACATATATCAATTAATAATTATTATTACAAAATCAATTAGTTATTATTATATATATCACTCTTAAAATATATACTAAAAATATTAATAAATGATGGAAGTGGAGAAGAGTGGGCCACAAATCCTTAAGTTAGTGGATATCACTCAATTATAAAAGGGAAAGAAGAGGGGGGGGGGGGGGGGAGAGCATTCAAAGTTGGCATTCCAACAAAGTTTTAAAAATTAAATTCAAAATAATAATAATAATAATAATGCAGTTGACTACGTGAAATATGCTACACGTTTCCATCACAATTATACCACATGTTAGCCAACTAGCCCCGCCCATATTCATTTCCCACCACACATATTTCCCACCCACAATGTCAATTTCGCCAAATAACCTAAAATTTTGGATTGTCTTTTCAATTCCTTTATCTATTCTCATTTAGTCGGCTATTCCTCTCTCTCTCTCTCTCTCTCTCTCTCTCTCTCTCTCTCTCTGTGTGTCTATGTGCCTGTCACCATGAAGAGTAGGCTAAACTAGGTCAAAAGCTTAAAGACTTTAAGCTAAAAAACTTGTATAAAAAAAAGAAAATTGTGTGGGATGTGTGTGCAGCCACGTCAAGGCCACAACCCTCATCCGACACAGGTGCAGCTACCATGCTGCACTCGTGCTTCCTAGCTAAAATCTATATATACAGTTATACACTCATCATATTAGAAAACATTAAAAAAATGAAGAAAGATGATGGAGTAAAAAAAGAGTAATGCTAAGTACACATAAACTGACACAACATTTTTTTTTTTTATGAACCATAAAATGGCACAACTTGTACCACAACTCACCTGCCACTCACCACCCACCACTCATCACGTGAGTGAGTTGTGTCTTAAGCTGTGCCATTATATGTTTCCCTAGCACTAATCATTAAAAAATAACACATGACTAAAGTTGATAGTACTTTAGTAAACCACAACATTAGGGTGTCACTCAAGTTAATAATACATAAACCACAGACCCTAGCCAAATGGAATGTGAGCTTTGTACAAATCACTTGACCTATATATATATATATATATATGTATGTATGTATGTATGTATGTATGTATGTATGTATGTATATTATTTCAATGATTAATAGTACAAATCCTTCAACAAATATTTAGCGAGATTGAAACCCCAAGAAGCACCTACATGGATACGGGTGTGGGTGCGATACGGCAACATGGCAAGTTTTTAAAATGTAGGAAGTGAGTGCAGCGGGATATATTTATTTATTAATTATTAAATATATTTTATTTGTATTTTCTATATATTGCTAAGCATTTTTTTTCATATACTGGTAAACATATATCAATTAATTATTATTATTATAAAATCAATTAATAATAATTATATATGTCTCTCTTAAAGTATATACTAAAAAAATTAATAAATGATGTAAGTGGAGAAGAGTGGGTCACAAATCCTTAAGTTAGTGGATATCACTTAATTATAAAAGGGAAAAATGGTGGGGGGAGCATGTAAAGTTGGCATCCCTACAAAGTGTTAAAAAAAAAAAAAAAAAAAAAAAAAAACACAATGCACTTGACTCTCTGAAATATGCTACACGTTTCCATCACAATTATACTACATGTTAGGCTACTAGCCCCAACCATATTCATTTCCCACCACTCATATGCTACACTTTTCCCACCCAACACATCACTTTCGTCCAATAACTTGATATTTTGCATTGTGTTTCAAATTTAATCATCTATTCTCATTTAGTCGGCTATTCCTCTCTCTCTCTCTCTCTCTCTCTCTCTCTCTCTCTCTCTCTCTCTATATGTATGTGTGTGTGTGTGTGTGCGTGTCACTATGTGGAGCAAGATAAACTCGATCGAAAGCTTGAAGAGTTGAAGCTTAAAAACTTGTATCAAAAAAAGAAAATCGTGTGGAACGTGTGTGCAGCCACGTCCATGACGCACCCCGCATCCAACACGAGTGCTTCCCAACTAAAACTATATATACAGATACACACATCATATTAGAAAACATTATAAAAAAAAAAAAAAAAAATGAAGAAAGATAATGGAGTCAAGGAAGTGTAATGCTAGGGACAAATAAAATGGCATAGCTTGTGCCATAACTTACCACATGAGCGTGTTGCGGTTGAAGTTGTGCCATTTTATGTTTCCATAGCATTATTCGTGAAAGAATGACACAACAATAGGGATTCACTCTGGTTAATAATTCATAAACCACAAACCCAAGCCAAATGGAATGTGAGCTTTGTACAAGTGTCTTGATCTCCAATTTAACAAATAACATAACCAACGCTCTTAATTGACAGTTCTCATTGAAGAAACTAATTTCCAATCATTGGCTATGACATCAGTTTAATAGCATTAAATTAAGTCTACCCAAGCATTTAGTGATATCCTTACTCACATCAGCCATAATAGGTTTAGATTGGCTGAAATCATAAACATGTATTTTATGATATGATTTAATCAAAATTAACTGCAAAAATAAATATGATAATAAATATGAAAAATAATTTTGATACACTAAACCTATATATATATATATATATATATGTATGTACGTATATAATATTTCAATAATTAATAGTATATATATTATTTCAATAATTAATAGTAAAAATCCTTCAATAAATATTTAGCAAGACTAAAACCCTAGGAGGCACCTGCATGGATATGGCTGCAGGTGCGATACGTCACCACGGCTAGTTTTGAAAAAGTAGGACATGAGTGCAGCAGGATATGTTTATTAATTAATTATTAAATATATTCTCTATATATTGCTAAGAATTTTTTTCAAAGTTTAAGATATTAAATCAAAAAAATTAAAATTTGAAAGGAAAAAAAAAAAAAAAAAAAAAAAAAAAAAAAAAAAAAAAAAAAAAAAACAACAACAACAACAACAACAACGCACTTGACCATCTAAAATACGCTACACGTTTCCATCACAATTATACTACATGTTAGCCAACTAGGCCCACCCATATTCATTTCAGACTGCACATATGCTACACATTTCCCACCCACAATGTCAATTTCGCCAAATAACTTGAAATTTTGGATTGTGTTTCAAATTTATTCATCTATTCTCATTTAGTCGGCTATTCCTCTCTCTCTCTCTCTCTCTCTCTCTCTCTCTCTCTATGCATGCACGTCACCGAAAAGAGCAAGCTATGCTAGGTCAAAAGCTTGAAGGGTTGAATCTTAAAACTTGTATCAAAAAATGAAAATCGTGTGGAACGTGCACGCAGCCACGTCCAGGAAACACCTCGCATCCAACACGGGTGCAGCTACCACGCCGCACTCGTGCTTCCCAACTAAAACTTATATGTATAGTTATACACACATCATATTAGAAAACTTAAAAAAAAAAAAAAATATGAGGAAAGTTAATGGAGTGAAAGAAGAGTAATGTGAGGGAAACATAAAATGGCACACCTTGTCCCACAACACAACTTCCACTCACAACTCTCCATGTGAGCGAGTTGTGACTCAAATCATGCCATTATATGTTTCCCTTGCCTTACTCATGAAAGAATAACACATGACAAAAGTTGATAGTACTTTAGTAAACCACAACATTAGGGACTTACTCTGGTTAATAATTCATAAACCATAAACCCAATCCGAATGGAATGTGAGCTTTGTACAAATCTTTTGATCTCCAATTTAACAAATAACATAATCAAAATTGTTTAATTGATAGTTCTCATTGAAGAAACTAATTTCCAATCATTGGCTATGACATCAGTTTAATAGTATTAAATTGAGTCTACCCAAGCATTCAGTAATATCCTTACTCCCATCAACCATAACAGGCTTAGATTGGTTGAAATCAAAAACATGTATTTTATGATGACATTTAATCAAAATTAATTGCAAAAACAAATATTATGAGAAATTTGAAAAATACTTTTAATACACTAGACCTATATATATATATATATATATATTATTTAAAAAATTAATAGTAAAAATCATTCAACAAATATTTAGTGAGATTGAAAACCTAGGAAGCACCCGTGATAAGGCAAAAATGAATTGACCCCTTGCAAATTAATTAATTATCGAATTTAATTAATTAGTCAAATTACATGCAATAGCGTTGTAGCACAAACAAATCACCAAATAACTTAATGTAGTGGAAAATAAATTTGATACAGGTGATTTGTTTACAAATGGGGAAAACCACTGGGCAAAACCCCACCAGGTGATTTTAAGGTCACCACTCCCAAGAATTCACTATTATCAATCACAAGCGGTTACAAGTATAAGGAATCTTACCAAACCCTTTGGCCTATCCCGAAATAACAACCTACAGTTGCACCCTTACCCCAATTCTCAATTAGACTTGTATTGTAGTAGTAATCTTTTCGTTCAATGCACGAATCCCAGTACGTGACTAACTCCATCAACTTAAAGAAGTTGTTGGCCGCAAAATTCTTCACTTCATCAATAATGAAGATCAAAAAGCTACTTGGTCACAAAACCCTTGGCTTAAAGATGCAGTAGCTTCTTCAGAGAGAATGATGAACTAGGGCTGTTTCTGCATGTATTACTTTTGCATCTTGTCACTCAATGCATGCTCGACGGCCTTTAAAATAATCCTTATATATGTCTAAGGTTGTGAGAAAAAAAACCCTACACAAATACATAGGAATATGCGTGTAATCAAATCTGAAAAGTCTGATTCTGTAATTCTCGATAGATATGACTTGGGTCGCGAATCTATCAAGCTTCAATAGTAATTCTCAATAGAAATGATTCTGCTGTGACTTTTGTCTAGTTTTAATAAACAACACTTTCTTCACTTGTTTCTTGATCAAATCTTCATGACTTTAACACTTGACTTGAACAATAAGTTTCTTGAAGTCTTAAACTCATTCTAGATATACCCAATTACAAGTAAAGTGCTAGCTAATTACATAAAATATGTCTCTAACAACTTGCATGGATATAGGTGCAGGTGCGAGTGTGGGTGAGGGTGCATTATGGCAACATGGAAAGTTTTGAAAAAGTAGGACATGAGAGCATTGGGATACATTTATTAATTAATTATTAAATATATTTTATGTATATTACTAAGCATTTTTATTCATATATTGGAAAACTTATATCAATTAATAATTATTATTATTTCAAAATCAATTAGTAATTATTATATATATCACACTTAAAATATATTTAAAAAATATTAATAAATGATGGAAGGGGAGAAGAGTGGGCCACAAATCCTTAAGTTAGTGGATATCACTCAATTATATAAGGGAAAATTTGGGGGGGGGGGGGGGAAGCATTCAAAGTTGGCATTCCAACAAAGTTTTAAAAATTAAATAAAATAATAATAATAATAATGCACTTGACTACCTGAAATATGCTACACAATGCCATCACAATTATACCACATGTTAGTCAACTAGCCCCACCCATATTCATTCATTTCCCACCACACATATTTCCCACCCACAATGTCAGTTACACCAATTAACGTGAAATTTTGGGTTGTGTTTTAAATTCCTTGATCTATTCTCATTTAGTCGGCTATTCCTCTCTCTCTCTCTCTCTCTCTCTCTCTATGTGCCTGTCACCGCGAAGAGTAGGCTAAGCTAGGTTAAAAGCTTAAAGTCTTGAAGCTAAAAAACCTGTATCAAAAAAAGAAAAGTGTGTGGGACGTGTGTGCAGCCACGTCCAGGCCACAACCTGCATCTGACACAGGTGTGGCTACAATGCCGCACTCGTGCTTCTCGGTTAAAACCTATGTATACAGTTATACACACGTCAAATTAGAAAACATTAAAAAAAAAATGAAGAAAGATAATGGAGTGAAAGAAGAGTAATGTTAAGGACACATAAAATGGCACAACTTGTGCCACAGCTTACTTGCCACGCACCACGTGAGCGAGTTGTGACTCAAGTTGTGCCATTATATATTTCCCTAGCATTACTCATGAAAGAATAATGCATGACTAAAGTTGATGGTACTTTAGTAAACCACATAATTAAGGAGTCACTCAAGTTAATAATACATAAACCACAGACCCTAACCAAATGGAATGTGAGCTTTGTACAAATCACTTGACCTATATATATATATATATATTATTTCAATAATTAATAGTAAAAATCCTTCAACAAATATTTAGCAAGACTGAAACCCTAGGAAGCACCTACATGGACATGGGAGTGGGGGCGATATGGCAACATGGGAAGTTTTTACAAAGTAAGAAATGAGTGCAGCAGGATATGTTTATTAATTAATTATTAAATATATTTTATTAGTATTTTCTATATATTGCTAAGCATTTTTTTTTCATATATCAGTGAACATATATCAATTAATAATTATTATTATAAAATCAATTAATAATTATTATATGTATCACCCTAAAAGTATATACAAAAAAAAATTAATAAATGATGTAAGTGGAGAAGAGTGGGTCACAAATCCTTAAGTTAGTGGATACCACTTAATTATAAAATTGAAAAAAAGGGGGGGGGGGGGGGGGGGAGCATGTAAAGTTGGCATCCCAACCAAGTATAAAAAATTAATGAAAAAAAAAAAAAAAAAAAAAAAAAACAATGCACTTGACTATTTGAAATATGCTACACGTTTCCATCACAATTATACTACATGTTAGGCAATATGCCCCACCCATATTCATTTCCCACCACTCATATGATACAATTTTCCCACCCAACACATCACTTTCGCCCAATAACTTGATATTTTGGATTGTGTTTCAAATTTATCCATCTATTATCATTTAGCCGGCTATTCCTGTGTGTGTGTGCGCCCGTGTCATTGTGTAGAGCAGGATAAACAAGGTCAAAAGCTTGAAGAGTTGAAGCTTAAAAACTCGTATCAAAAAAAGATAATCGTGTCGGACGTGTGTGCAGCCACGTCCACTCCACACCCCGCATCCGACACGGGTGCGTCTACCATGCTACACTCGTGCTTCCTTGCTAAAACCTATATATACAGATACACACATCATACTAAAAGAAGAAGAAGAAGAAGAAGAAGAAGAAGAAGAAAGATAATGGAGTCATGGAAGTGTAATGCTAGGGACAAATAAAATGGCACAACTTGTGCCACAACTCACCACGTGAGCGTGATGCAGCTCAAGTTGTGCCATTTTTTGTTTCCATAGCATTACTCGTGAAAGAATAACACATGACTAAGGTTGATAGTACTTTAGTAAACCACAACATTAGGGATTCACTCTGGTTAATAATTCATAAACCACAAACCCAAGCCAAAAGGAATGTTAGCTTTGTACAAATCTCTTGATCTTTAGTTTAACAAATAACATAATCAACATTGTTAATTGACAGTTCTCATTGAAGAAACTAATTTCCAATCATTGGCTATGACATCAGTTAAATAGTATTAAATTGAGTCTACCCAAGCATACAGTGATATCCTTACTCCCATCAACCATAACCGGTTTAGATTGGCTGAAATAAAAAACATGTATTTTATGATGTGATTTAATCAAAATTAACTGCAAAAATAAATATTATGTTAAATTTGTAAAATACTTTTAATACACTAGACCTATATATATATATATATATATATATATTATTTAAAAAATTAATAGTAAAAATCATTCAACAAATATTTAGCGAGATTGAAAACATAGGAAGCACCTGTGATAAGGCAAAAATGAATTGACCCCTTGCAAATTGATTAATTACCCAATTTAATTAATTAGTCAAATTACATGCAATAGCGTAGTCGCACAAACAAATCACCAAATAACTTAATGTAGTAGAAAATAAATTTGATACAGGTGATTTGTGTACAAATGGGGAAAACCATCGGGCAAAATCCCACCAGGTGATTTTAAGGTCACTACTCCCAAGAATTCACTATTATCAATCACAAGCGGTTACAAGTAGAAGGAATCATACCAAACCCTTTGGCCTATAAAGAAATAACAACCTACAGTTGAACCCTTACCCCAATTCTCAATTAGACTTGTATTGTAGTAGTAATCTTTTCGTTCAATGCACGAATCCCAGTACATGACTAACCAATGATGCACGAATCCCAGTACGTGACTAACTCCATCAACTTGAAGAAGATGTTAGCTGCAAAATTTTTCACTTCATCAATAATGAAGATCAAAAAGTTACTTGGTCACAAAACCCTTGGTGCAAAGATGCAGTAGCTTCTTCAGAGAGAATGATGAACTAGGGCCGTTTTTGCATGTATTATTTTTGCATCTTGTCACTCAATGCATGCTCAGCGGCCTTTAAAATAATCCTTATATATGTCTATGGTTGTGAGAAAAAAAACCCTACACAAATACATAGGAATATGCGTGTAATCAAATCTAAAAAGTCTGATTCTGTAATTCTCGATAGATACGACTTGGGTCGCGAATCTGTTGAGCTTCAATAGTAATTCTCAATAGAAATGATTCTGCCGTGACTTTTGTCGAGTTTTAATAAACAACACTTTCGTCACTTGTTTCTTGATCAAATCTTCATGAATTTAACACTTGACTTGAACAATAAGTTTTTTGAAGTCTTAAACTCATTCTAGATATACCCAATTACAAGTAAAGTGCTAGCTAATTACATAAAATATGTCTCTAACAACTTGCATGGATATAGGTGCAGGTGCGTGTGGGTGAGGGTGCGGTATGGCAACATGGAAAGTTTTGGAAAAGTAGGACATGTGAGCATTGGGATACGTTTATTAATTAATTATTAAATATATTTTATGTATATTACTAAGCATTTTTATTCATACATTAGAAAACATATATCAATTAATAATTATTATTATTTCAAAATCAATTAGTAATTATTATATATATATATATATATATATCACTCTTAAAATATATTTAAAAAATATTAATAAATTATGGAAGTGGAGAAGAGTGGGCCACAAATCTTAAGTTAGTGGATATCACTCAATTATGAAAGGGAAAAATGGGGGGGGGGGGGGGGGAAGCGTTCAAAGTTGGCATTCCAACAAAGTTTTAAAAATGAAATTAAATAATAATAATAATAATAATAATAATAATAATAATAATAATAATAATAATAATAATAATGCACTTGACTACCTCAAATATGCTACACATTGCCATCACAATTATACCACATGTTAGTCAACTCGCCCCACCCATATTCATTTCCTACCACACATATTTCCCACCCACAATGTCAGTTTCACCAAATAACCTGAAATTATGGGTTGTGTTTTAAATTCCTTGATCTATTCTCATTTAGTCAGCTATTCCTCTCTCTCTCTATCTCTCCCTCTCTTTCTCTCTCTCTCTCTCTCTCTCTCTCTCTCCATGTGCACGTCATCGTGAAGAGTAGGCTAATCTAGGTCAAAAGCTTAAAGTCTTGAAGCTAAAAAACCTGTATCAAAAAAAGAAAATTGTGTGGGACGTGTGTGCAGCCACGTCCAGGCCACAACCCGCATCCGACACAAGTGTGGCTACCATGCCGCACTCGTGCTTCTCGGCTAACACCAATATATACAATTATACACACAACATATTAGAAAACATTAAAAAAAAATGAAGAAAGATAATGGAGTGAAAGAAGAGTAATGCTAGGGACACATAAAATGGCACTGCTTGTGCCACAACTCACCTGCCACTCATCACGTGAGCGAGTTGGGACTTAAGTTGTGCCATTATATATTTCCCTAGCACTACTCACGAAAGAATAATGCATGATTAAAGTTGATGGTACTTTAGTAAACCACATAATTAGGGAGTCACTCAAGTTAATAATACATAAACCACAAACCCTAGCCAAATGGAATGTAAGCTTTGTACAAATCACTTGACCTATATATATATATATATATATATGTTATTTCAATAATTAATTGTGAAAATCCTTCAACAAATATTTAGCAAGACTGAAACCTTAGGAAGCACCTACATGCATATGGGTGTGGGTGCGATATGGCAACATGGCAAGTTTTTACAAAGTAAGAAATGAGTGCAGCAGGATATGTTTATTAATTAATTATTAAATATATTTTATTTGTATTTTCTATATATTGCTAAGCATTTTTTTTTCATATATTGGTAAACATATATCAATTAATAATTATTATTAAACATCAATTAATAATTATTATATGTATCACTCTAAAAGTATATACTAAAAAATATTAGTAAATGATGTAAGTGGAGAAGAGTGGGTCACAAATCCTTAAGTTAGTGGATACCACTTAATTATAAAAATGAAAAAGGGGGGGGGGGGGGGGAGCATGTAAAGTTGGCATCCCTACAAAGTATAAAAAACTAAATGAAAAAAAAAAAAAAAAAAAAAAAAAACAATGCACTTGACTATTTGAAATATGCTACACGTTTCCATCACCATTATACTACATGTTAGGCAATATGCCCCACCCTTATTCATTTCCCACCACTCATGCAACAATTTTCCCACCCAACACATCACTTTCGCCCAATAACTTGATATTTTGGATTGTGTTTCAAATTTATTAATCTATTCTCATTTAGTCGGCTATTCCTATGTGTGTGTGTGCGTGCGTGTCACTGTGTAGAGCAGGATAAACTAGATCAGAAGCTTGAAGAGTTGAAGCTTAAAAACTTGTATCAAGAAAAGATAATCGTGTCAGATGTGTGTGCAGCTACATCCACTCCGCAACCCGCATCTAACACGAGTGCGGCTACCATGCTACACTCGAGCTTCCCTGCTAAAACCTATATATACAGATACACACATCATATTAGAAATAAATAAAAAAAAAATAAAAAATAAAAATAAAAAACAAGAAGAAGAAGAAGAAGAAGAAAGATAATCGAGTCAAGGAAGTGTAATGCTAGGGACAAATAAAATGGCACAACTTGTGCCACAACTCACCAAGTGAGGGTGTTGCAGTTCAAGTTGTGCCATTTTTTGTTTCCATAGCATTACTCGTGAAAGAATAACACATGACTAAGGTTGATAGTACTTTAGTAAACCACAACATTAGGGATTCACTCTAGTTAATAATTCATAAACCACAAACCCAAGCCAAAAGGAATGTGAGCTTTGTACAAATCTCTTGATCTCCAACTTAACAAATAACATAATCAACATTGTTAATTGACAGTTCTCATTGAAGAAACTAATTTCCAATCATTGGCTATGACAACAGTTTGATAGTATTAAATTCAGTCTACCCAAGCATTCAGTGATATCCTTACTCCCACCAACCATAACAGGTTTAGATTGGCTGAAATCAAAAACATGTATTTTATGATGTGATTTAATCAAAATTAATTGCAAAAATAAATATTATGATAAATTTGAAAAATACTTTTAATACGCTAGACCTAAATATATATATATATATATATTATTTAAAAAATTAATAGTAAAAATCATTCAACAAATATTTAGCGAGACTGAAAACCTAGGAAGCACTGGTGATAAGGTAGAAATGAATTGACCCATTGCAAATTAATTAATTACCCAATTTAATTAATTAGTCAAATTACATGCAATAGCGTGGTAGCACAAACAAAACACCAAATAACTTAATGTAGTGGAAAATAAATTTGATACAGGTGATTTGTTTACAAATGGGGAAAACCACCGGGCAAAACCCCACCAGGTGATTTTAAGGTTACCACTCCCAAGAATTCACTAATATCAATCACAAGCGGTTACAAGTATAAGGAATCTTACCAAACCCTTTGGCCTATCCAGAAATAATAACCGACAGTTGAACCCTTACCCCAATTCTTAATTAGACTTGTATTGTAGTGGTAATCTTTTCGTTCAATGCACGAATCCTAGTACATGACTAACCAATGATGCACGAATCTCAGTACGTGACTAACTCCATCAACTTGAAGAAGATGTTGGCTGAAAAATTCTTCACTTCATCAATAATGAAGATCAAAAAGTTACTTGGTCACAAAACCCTTGGCGCAAAGATGCAGTAGGTTCTTCAGAGAGAATGATGAACTAGGGCCGTTTCTGCATGTATTATTTTTGCATCTTGTCACTCAATGCATGCTCGATGGCCTTTAAAATAATCCTTATATATGTCTAAGGTTGTGAGAAAAAAAACCCTACACAAATACATAGGAATATGCGTGTAATCAAATCTGAAAAGTCTGATTCTATAATTCTCGATAGATACGACTCGGGTCGCGAATCTGTCAAGCTTCAATAGTAATTCTCAATAGAAATGATTCTGCCGTGACTTTTGTCAAGTTTTAATAAACAACACTTTCTTCACTTGTTTCTTGATCAAATCTTCATGACTTTAATATTTGACTTGAACAATAAGTTTCTTGAAGTCTTAAACTTATTCTAGTCATTCCCAATTACAAGTAAAGTGCTAGCTAATTACATAAAATATGTCTCTAACAACTTTCATGGATATAGGTGCAGGTGGGAGTGTGGGTGAGGGTGCGGTATGGCAACATGGAAAGTTTTGAAAAAGTAGGACATGAGAGCATTGGGATACGTTTATTAATTAATTATGAAATATATTTTATGTATATTACTAAGCATTTTTATTCATATATTGGAATACATATATCAATTAATAATAATTATTATTTCAAAATCAATTAGTAATTATTATATATATATATATATCACTCTTAAAATATGTTTAAAAAATATTAATAAATGATGGAAGTGGAGAAGAGTGGGCCACAAATCTTAAGTTAGTGGATATCACTCAATTATGAAAGGGAAAAATGGGGGGGGGGGGGGGGAGGGGGAAGCGTTCAAAGTTGGCATTCCAACAAAGTTTTAAAAATGAAATTAAATAATAATAATAATAATAATAATAGTAATAATAATAATAATAATGCACTTGACTACCTGAAATATGCTACACATTGCCATCACAATTATACCACATGTTAGTCAACTAGCCCCACCCATATTCACTTCCTACCACACATATTTCCCACCCACAATGTCAGTTTCACCATATAACCTGAAATTCTGGGTTGTGTTTTAAATTCCTTGATCTATTCTCATTTAGTCAGCTATTCCTCTCTCTCTCTCTCCCTCTCTCTCTCTCCCTCTCTCTCTCTCTCCATGTGCACGTCATCGTGAAGAGTAGGCTAAGCTAGGTCAAAAGCTTAAAGTCTTGAAGCTAAAAAACCTGTATCAAAAAAAGAAAATTGTGTGGGACGTGTGTGCAGCCACGTCCAGGGCACAACCCGCATCCGACACAAGTGTGGCTACCATGCCGCACTCGTGCTTCTCGGCTAAAACCTATATATACAATTATACACACAACATATTAGAAAACATTAAAAAAAAATGAAGAAAGATAATGGAGTGAAAGAAGAGTAATGCTAGGGACACATAAAATGGCACTACTTGTGCCACAACTCACCTGCCACTCATCACGTGAGCGAGTTGGGACTTAAGTTGTTCCATTATATATTTCCCTAGCACTGCTCACGAAAGAATAATGCATGATTAAAGTTGATGGTACTTTAGTAAACCACATAATTAGGGAGTCACTCAAGTTAATAATACATAAATCACAAACCCTAGCCAAATGGAATGTAAGCTTTGTACAAATCACTTGACCTATATATATATATATTATTTCAATAATTAATTGTGAAAATCCTTCAACAAATATTTAGCAAGACTGAAACCTTAGGAAGCACCTACATGCATATGGGTGTGGGTGCGATACAGCAACATGGCAAGTTTTTACAAAGTAAGAAATGAGTGCAGCAGGATATGTTTATTAATTAATTATTAAATATATTTTATTTTTATTTTCTATATATTGCTAAGCATTTTTTTTCATATATTGGTAAACATATATCAATTAATAATTATTATTAAACATCAATTAATAATTATTATATGTATCACTCTAAAAGTATATACTAAAAAATATTAATAAATGGTGTAAGTGGAGAAGAGTGGGTCACAAATCCGTAAGTTAGTGGATACCACTTAATTATAAAAATGAAAAAGGGGGGGGGGGGGGGGGGAGCATGTAAAGTTGGCATCCCTACAAAGCATAAAAAACTAAATGAAAAAAAAAAAAAAAAAAAAAACCAATGCACTTGACTATTTGAAATGTGCTACACGTTTCCATCACCATTATACTACATGTTAGGCAATATGCCCTACCCTTATTCATTTCCCACCACTCATGCAACAATTTTCCCACCCAACACATCACTTTCGCCCAATAACTTGATATTTTGGATTGTGTTTCAAATTTATTAATCTATTCTCATTTAGCCGGCTATTCCTGTGTGTGTGTGTGCGCGCGTGTCACTGTGTAGAGCAGGATAAACTAGATCAGAAGCTTGAAGAGTTGAAGCTTAAAAACTTGTATCAAAAAAAGATAATTGTGTCAGATGTGTGTGCAGCTACATCCACTCCGCAACCCGCATCTAACACGAGTGCGGCTACCATGCTACACTCGAGCTTCCCTGCTAAAACCTATATATACAGATACACACATCATATTAGAAAAAAATAAAAAAAATAAAAAATAAAAATAAAAAACAAGAAGAAGAAGAAGAAGAAAGATAATCGAGTCAAGGAAGTGTAATGCTAGGGACAAATAAAATGGCACAACTTGTGCCACAACTCACCAAGTGAGGGTGTTGCAGTTCAAGTTGTGCCATTTTTTGTTTCCATAGCATTACTCGTGAAAGAATAACACATGACTAAGGTTGATAGTACTTTAGTAAACCACAACATTGGGGATTCACTCTAGTTAATAATTCATAAACCACAAACCCAAGCCAAAAGGAATGTGAGCTTTGTACAAATCTCTTGATCTCCAACTTAACAAATAACATAATCAACATTGTTAATTGACAGTTCTCATTGAAGAAACTAATTTCCAATCATTGGCTATGACAACAGTTTGATAGTATTAAATTGAGTCTACCCAAGCATTCAGTGATATCCTTACTCCCACCAACCATAACAGGTTTAGATTGGCTGAAATCAAAAACATGTAGTTCATGATGTGATTTAATCAAAATTAATTGCAAAAATAAATATTATGTTAAATTTGAAAAATACTTTTAATACACTAGACCTATATATATATATATTATTTAAAAAATTAATAGTAAAAATCATTCAACAAATATTTAGCGAGACTGAAAACCTAGGAAGCACCTGTGATAAGGCAAAAATGAATTGACCCCTTGCAAATTAATTAATTACCCAATTTAATTAATTAGTCAAATTACTTGCAATAGCGTGGTAGCACAAACAAACCACCAAATAACTTAATGTAGTGGAAAATAAATTTGATACAGGTGATTTGTTTACAAATGGGGAAAACCACCGGGTAAAACCCCACTAGGTGATTTTAAGGTCACCACTCCCAAGAATTCACTATTAACAATCACAAGCGGTTACAAGTACAAAGAATCTTACCAAACCCTTTGGCCTATCCAGAAATAATAACCTACAGTTGAACCCTTACCCCAATTCCCAATTAGACTTGTATTGTAGTAGTAATCTTTTCATTCAATGCACAAATCCCTGTACATGACTAACCAATGATTCGCGAATCCCAGTACGTGACTAACTCTATCAACTTGAAGAAGATGTTGGCTGCAAAATTCTTCACTTGATCAATAATGAAGATCAAAAAGCTACTTGGTCACCAAACCCTTGGCGTAAAGATGCAGTAGCTTCGTTAGAGAGAATGATGAACTAGGGCCGTTTCTGCATGTATTATTTTTGCATCTTTTCACTCAATGCATGCTCGACGACCTTTAAAATAATCCTTATATATGTCTAAGGTTGTGAGAAAAAAAACCCTACACAAATACATAGAAATATGCGTGTAATCAAATCTGAAAAGTCTAATTCTGTAATTCTCGATAGATACGACTTGGGTCGCGAATCTGTCGAGCTTCAATAGTAATTCTCAATAGAAATGATTCTGTCGTGACTTTTGTCAAGTTTTAATAAACAACACTTTCTTCACTTGTTTCTTGATCAAATCTTCATGACTTTAACACTTGACTTGAACAATAAGTTTCTTGAAGTCTTAAACTCATTCTAGATATACCTAATTACAAGTAAAGTGCTAGCTAATTACATAAAATATGTCTCTAACAACTTGCATGGATATAGGTGCAGGTGCAGGTGCGAGTGTGGGTGAGGGTGCGGTATGGCAACATGGAAAGTTTTGAAAAAGTAAGACATGAGAGCATTGGGATACGTTTATTAATTAATTATTAAATATATTTTATGTATATTACTAAGCATTTTTATACATAAATTGGAAAAAATATATCAATTAATAATTATTATTATTATTTCAAAATCAATTAGTAATTATTATATATATCACTCTTAAAATATATTTAAAAAATATTAATAAATGATGGAAGTGGAGAAGAGTGGGCCACAAATCCTTAAGTTAGTGGATATCACTCAATTATAAAAGGGAAAAGTGGGGGGGGGGGGGGGGAGCATTCAAAGTTGGCATTCCAACAAAGTTTTAAAAATGAAATTAAATAATAATAATAATAATAATAATAATAATCATGCACTTGACTACTTGAAATATGCTACACATTGCCATCACAATTATACCACATGTTAGTCAACTAGCCCCACCCATATTCATTTCCCACCACACATATTTCCCGCCCACAATGTCAGTTTCACCAAATAACCTGAAATTTTGGGTTGTGTTTTAAATTCCTTGATCTATTCTCATTTATTAATTAATTATTAAATATATTTTATTTGTATTTTCTATATATTGCTAAGCATTTTTTTTCATATATCGGTAAACATATATCAATTAATTATTATTATTATAAAATCCATTAATAATTATTATATGTATCACTCTAAAAGTATATACTAAAAAAATTAATAAATGATGTAAGTGGAGAAGAGTGGGTCATAAATCCTTCAATTAGTGGCTACCACTTAATTATAAAAATGAGAAAAGGGGGACCGGGGGGGGTGGGGGTGGGGGGGGAGCATGTAAAGTTGGCAACCCTACAAAGTATAAAAAATTAAATAAAAAAAAAAAAAAAAAAAACAATGCACTTGACTATTTGAAATATGCTACACGTTTCCATCACAATTATACTACATGTTAGGCAATATGCCCCACCCATATTCATTTCCCACCACTCATATGCTACAATTTTCCCACCCAACACATCACTTTCGCCCAATAACTTGATATTTTGGATTGTGTTTCAAATTTGTTCATCTATTCTCATTTAGCCGGCTATTCCTCTATGTGTGTGCGCGCGTGTCACTGTGTAGAGCAAGATAAACTAGGTCAAAAGCTTGAAGAGTTGAAGCTTAAAAACTTTTATCAAAAAAAGATAATCGTGTCAATTATACTACATGTTAGGCAATATGCCCCACCCATATTCATTTCCCACCACTCATATGCTACAATTTTCCCACCCAACACATCACTTTCGCCCAATAACTTGATATTTTGGATTGTGTTTCAAATTTGTTCATCTATTCTCATTTAGCCGGCTATTCCTCTGTGTGTGTGCGCGCGTGTCACTGTGTAGAGCAAGATAAACTAGGTCAAAAGCTTGAAGAGTTGAAGCTTAAAAACTTTTATCAAAAAAAGATAATCGTGTCAATTATACTACATGTTAGGCAATATGCCCCACCCATATTCATTTCCCACCACTCATATGCTACAATTTTCCCACCCAACACATTACTTTCGCCCAATAACTTGATATTTTGGATTGTGTTTCAAATTTGTTCATCTATTCTCATTTAGCCGGCTATTCCTCTGTGTGTGTGCGCGCGTGTCACTGTGTAGAGCAAGATAAACTAGGTCAAAAGCTTGAGGAGTTGAAGCTTAAAAACTTTTATCAAAAAAAGATAATCGTGTCAGACGTGTATGCAGCCACGTCCACTCCACACCCCGCATCCGACACGGGTGTAGCTACCGTGCTACACTCGTGCTTCCCTGCTAAGACCTATATATACAGATACACACATCATATTAGAAAACATTAAAAGAAGAAGAAGAAGAAGAAGAAGAAGAAAGATAATGGAGTCAAGGAAGTGTAATGCTAGGGACAAATGAAATGGCACAACTTGTGCCACAACTCACCACGTGGGCGTGTTGCAGTTCAAGTTGTGCCATTTTTTGTTTCCATAGCATTACTTGTGAAAGAATAACACATGACTAAGGTTGATAGTACTTTAGTAAACCACAACATTAGGGATTCACTCTAGTTAATAATTCATAAACCACAAACCCAAGCCAAAAGGAATGTGAGCTTTGTACAAATCTCTTGATCTCCAATTTAACAAATAACATAATCAAGATTGTTAATTGATAGTTCTCATTGAAGAAACTAATTTCCAATCATTAACTATGACATCAGTTTAATAGCATTGAATTGAGTGTACCCGAGCATTCAGTGATATCCATACTCCCATCAGCCATAACAAGTTTAGATTGGCTGAAATCACAAACATGTATTTTATGATGTGATTTAATCATAATTAATTGCAAAAATAAATATGATGATTGAAAGCTCGAAAATGTGTTGAAAAACACAAGAGCTATTTAGACCCTCAAATTAAAGTTACGGCTTGATAGATTTTACACTAACTTAATACTAAGTACAGAATAGTGTAAATGTGAGTAGATAAACAAACGAACTACTCTAATCCATAATCAAAACAACACAGCAGTAAAATGGAATGTAAAAGAGTAGGGACGAAAGATGCAAACACAAGATAACACGCCGATGTGTTATCAAAGAAGAAACCGAAGGACTCGGCGAAAAACCTCTCCGCTGCCTTCCAAGTAGAAATCGATCTACTAGACAATCAGTTGGGATACATGGGTAAGTAAGAGACCCTCCAAGCCTAATCTACCCGATGTACCTAAACCCTTCAAGCTCCTACTCCAACAAGCTTCTCAGAACCCTGTCTTGTCTAGTTCTCCGGATCCCACAACAAGCTCCATGTTGCATCTGCCATCCTTGACTTCTTCCAATACTTCCTAGCAGCACAAAAACTTCACTTGACACTCTGAAAGGGTGTGGTAAGTGTTTGGGCTATCAACCTCTCAATGGTATGGAAATGGAGAGGTAGGAGTTGAGGAAATTCCATAAGCAAAATGTGTAGAGAATTGTGGGTATAGCAATCTCTAATTCTCAAGATGTTTGGCTAGGGTTTTCTCTCAGAAGCACTCCTCAGCATTTGTGGATAATGCGGGTATAAATAGTGTAGGCATAGAAAGTGTGTATCAGAATGGACAGGCTGGCAGAACAGAATGTCTCGCGGGAAGGCCTTACCCGTGAGGTACTCGCGAGACACAGCTGTCTCCATCCTGACTTGACTCTTCGCATTCCAGCATGTGCAAGGCACATGAGTGACTTTGCATCAAAACGACTGTGCTGGGAGTACATGATAAAAGCTAGCCCGGATATCTTGGTACTAATCTCTTGAAGAGCAATTGTGATGTTGCCTAACTATTCATCATAGGCATGGGGAGTAGAGCTCGAGGTTCCCAAAGTTGCATTACTTTCTTTGCTTGGCGTTCTTCTTGGTGTGACTCATACTTGCATGGAGAGTACGAATGTTAATTGGACTTGGCCATGGGAATGGGCGCTCATCTTCCAAGGGATGGACACCTTTGAGCTTTTAAAAGGAGACATCTGCACAAATGAACATAGAACAGACAGGAAACATGTGCAAAAACACAAAACAGAACACAAAACTTGATTAAATTCAAGTTAGTTCCAAAACAAAGGTAAAACAGCCTAAAACAGAGCATACCCAACTCAAAACAACATGCTAAAACAGATAAAGCAAGTAAACATAAACACAATGCATGAAAATAAGTAGTTGTGCATGTGTGTGAATATGTGTGCATGTGCTGATGCATGTGTTGATGCATAAGGTGACAACATGAAATGCATGAGGTGTGCCTAGAGTATGCATTGCATGGTATTGAGGCACAAACTGGACAAAGTGTGTAAAACAAACACAAGTTGACCAATATATGGTAAACATGATCAGGCAAGACCTACACCAAAGATTGGAACTCAGTTAAGTCCAATTCAACATATAATGTCACTCGGACATTCTGTTAAACACCTTACATGCAATAAAGCAAATCAAACATGAATAATGCATGAACATGGTGAAATCTTGCGTCAATACATGCTAAAATGCCTCATGGGGCCAACACAGATGCACAAACAACAAATAGGTCTAAGCCCAATCAAAGATTTTGAAAAAAAATTCATAAAATAGAGAACCCCAACCCATTTTCGAAAAATTCCCAAATTTTGAAACCCTAGCTTAAATTTTTGCATAATCTTAGAGAAACATGAAGAAAATGTTTTAGAAAACATACCTTGTAGTTGGAAATGCATAAAATAAACTTGAGAATGATGGGGTTTAAGTAAAATGTGATTTTGGGTTGAAGAGGGTTCGAGAGAGACAGTGTGAGGGAAATGTCTAAGTGTTTGAAAAACTGTCACATCTGCTACATAAAATTGAAAACATGCGTTTTTCGTGGGTTAGATAGTCGTGAGAATGGCCACTGAAGCACAAAAACTTTCGCGAGAAGCTTTAAGTCGCGAATAAATCGCGAGAGTTTCTGTGTGAAATTACAAAAAATTTATTTCCCTTAAGCACTTTTTGCTGGAAGCTCTAAGTCGCGAGCTTCTCATGAAACAACCTCTGAACTAGTTTTTTAAAGAAAAAAAAAAGCATTTTGAACAAAAACTGAAGACACGAAAGTATAAAATCACTTTCAAAAACATATAAAACACTCAAAAATCTTTTTGGGTTTGATCAGCAAGTACTTAAGCATACACATCACATTTGAACATGTACAATCACACAAATGAGATAGGCATTAATTGAATCAAAGTCTTGTGTGTTGTGTGTGAGTATCAAATGTGGAATTGTCCTTACACTAGAGTGAAGCTTCAATGATCAATTCAATCAAGTCATACACAACTAATACTAAATCAAGTGGACTATCTCAATTATAGAAATAAGCATATATAACCTCCCACAAGAGGATGATTACAAAACTTAGAAGTTTTTCATTTGGTTTCTGCATAAGTCATAATATGTGATCCATTTTGGATAATACATCTCATTTTTGACATCGATGCCTGGTATTTTTTGATATACCAACATTTAGAATTAGTTTTTGGCTTTTTGAGCAACATACATTTCAAAACAAAAGTCGCTTTCCCTTTTTCCTAGTCAAATACTAGTATGTGCAACAGACTTTTGCAGCTCAAGATCTCTTTTTCACTTTGAGATTTACATTTGGTGAGCTCTTTTGCAAAAACATAAAAATAAAGTGGGAAAAGATATAAGCACAAGTCTACGCAAGTATCAAGACCATCAAGACTATTGACCAATCATTCATGACAAGCTTGAATATCTATTTACAACAAACACATATAGTTTTCAAGATTTCTTCCACATAAATAACTGTGCATACATAACAAGTTAAGCTCGTAAATGCATTACGCCATTAGTACGAAGGTTTTAGGCCAAACTCACATGTGATAAGCACAAGTGATCAAACATTTTGAAGATTTTTCAATTTTTATGGGTTTTGAATTTTTGAACACACTAAAAAACAGAACAAAAACACGAACAAAACAAAAGCTTGTAAAAGAAACATGCTATAAATTGAAATCCATGCATGATATGATGCATCAAAAAATGTCCCTAAACATTGGAAGAATTAATGCTTGGACATGTTATAATACTTATGCATGAGTACCCCTCTTCACCCACATGACACGTGCGTTTGGGGTGATATCCCTATAGGATTAGATACGAGAGTTAGGACTTTCAAACCTTCTGGTGAAACTTTCCAAACAAGTGGTGAATGCACCGATCATCTTCATCACATCCATCACTCTAGGATCACCATTTTGACCTCTTGATGACTCAACAACCCAAGTTCCCTTGTCATTTCTTGGTCCTCTTGACCTTTGATCACTTGCATTCTTCAATGCCCTAAGCTTATGACAATTTGGTATGGTGTGTCCTTGAAGTCCACAATGATGGCAAAAATGGTTCGTTCTCTGACCTCTTTGTGATCTTGGAAGTGATTTCCTTCTAGCTTCTGATTTGACCACAGATTGGTTCTGGGGCTTATTCAACACCCGTTGCTCAACCACATTCTTCTTATTTTCATTTTCCACTTTCTCAGGATTAGGGACAGTCACTACTGATTCTTTGGCTTGCATAAACCTCACTTCCTTGGTAGTTTTGACAGCTGAACTACTTTCTTCTGTATATCCCAACCCAGATTTGTCTAAGAAATGTTTTTTAGAAGAAATGACATCATTTAGCTTCTTGGTGGAGACCCTCTCTACCTTGGCATTTGCTTGAACTAACTCAAGCTCAAGGAATCTAATCTTTAAGTAGGCTTCTAACAGCTCACCATTCAGCTCCTCTACTTCACATTTGGTCTCCTTGTATCGAGCTAGAAGACTTCTGTAATCTTCCTTAGCCCTCTTCATCTTTTTAATTGCTGCGTTAGCCACTTTTGCATATTCACTGGTCTTCATAAGGAGGGAATTGTATGTTTCTTGCAATCCCACTGCTTCTCCATCTTCCTCATCTTCAGATTCCTCAACTATCCCTATTGGCTCCAATTTAGAGTGCTCACCAAGTTCTTTCACTAGTGCACCCAGATCATCTAAAGATTCTACATGAGCAATGGTCATAAATGCAGAAAAATTTCATTCTCCATCACAGCTCTCTTCCGACTCAGAATTGGAAGATTTCGAATCACTAAGTGTTGTGGCATATGCCTTGCCTTTCCCTCTTAGAAAATTGGGACACTCCTTTTTGAGATGTTCATGACCATTGCATTCATAACACACAATGTTTGGAGGAGATTGAGAATCCTTCCCCTCTTTCTTCTTAAACTCTTTCCTATCACCTCTTGAGGATGAAAACTTCCCTTTGCTGAACTGTATCCCACTGTTCTTCATCTTCAGGAATTTTCGGAAGTTCTTCACAAGAAATGCTACTTCCTTCTCCACTCCATCTTCTTCGGAGGAATCATCCATTCTTTAGGTGATGGTCTTAACAACAAGGGATTTGCTTGACTTATGAGAAGGCAATCACAACTCATATGTTTGGAGAGACCCAATGAGCTCTTGGATTTTAATCTCATCCAAGTCTTTACTTTCTTCTATAGCAGTGACTTTTGCTCGAAAGCTTTCCGGCAAGGACCTCAAAATTTTTCTTACCACCTTAGTATCTTAAATCTTCACACCAAGATTGAGCTTAGCAATCATAATTTCGTTGAGCTTCCCATAGAAGGAATCAAAGGGCTCATCATCTCCCATCTTAAGCTCTTTGAATTTGGTGGTAAGCATCTGAAGTTTTGTATCCTTCACTTTCTTCACTCCTTCATAGGTTGTCTCCAATATCTCCCAAGCTTCCTTGGCAACTGTTATGTGAGAAATCCTATGGAATTCATCTGGAGAAACACCACAGAAAATTGCATTCAAAGTTTTACTGTTAGCAATAGCTGCCGCAAGGACTACCATATCCCAAGTGGATTTAGCGGCCTCCAGCTTAGTCCATCCTATTTCTACTGCATCCAAAATAGTATCATCAATTGAACACAAGAATGCCCTCATTCAGACTTTCCAAAAGGCATAATTACTACCATCATGGTAGAACATTTAAAGATTAAGACCGGTCCATCTTAATACGAGGTCAAGGATCGTATTAAGGTGTTTAAACCATAATAAGTGCACCCGCTCTGATACCAATTGAAAGCTTGAAAATGTGTTGAAAAACACAAGAGCTGTTTAGACCCCCAAATTAAAGTTACTGCTAGATAGATTTTACACTAATTTAACACTAAGTGCGGAATAGTGTAAATGCGAGGGGATAAACAAACAAGCTACTCTAATCCATAATCAAAGCAACACAACAGTAAAATGGAATGTAAAAGAGTAGGGAAGAAAGATGCAAGCACAAGATAACACGCCGATGTGTTATCAAAGAGGAAACCGAAGAACTCAGCGAAAAACCTCTCCGCCGCCCTCCAAGTAGAAATCGATCCACAAGAAAATCAATTGGGATACATGGGTTAGCAAGAGACCCTCCAAGCCCAATCTACCCGATGTACCTAAGCCCTCCAAGCACCTACTCCAACAAGGCTTCTCAGAACCGTGTCTTGTCTAGTTCTCCGGATCTCGCAACAAGCTCCATGTTGCATCTGCCATCCTTGGCTTCTTCCAATACTTCCCAACAGCACCAAAACTTCACTTGACACTCTGAAAGGGTGTGATAAGTGTTTGGGCTATCAATCTCTTAATGGTATGGAAATGGAGAGGTAGGAGTTGAGGAAATTTCACAAGCAAAATGTGTAGAGAATTGTGGGTATAACGATCGTGTTTGGCTAGGGTTTTCTCTTAGAAGCATTCCACAACATTTGTGGGTAATGTGGGTATAAATAATGTAGGCACAGAAAGTGTGAATCAGAATGGACAGGCTGGCAGAACAGAATATCTCACGGGTGTCTTGCGGGAAGGCCTTACCCGCGAGGTACTTGCGAGACACAGCTGTCTCCATCCTGGCCTAACTCTTCGCATTCTAGCATATGCAAGGCACATGAGTGACTTCGCAGGATGCTTAGTCGCGAGCTACCCGCGAAAGCTCTTCAGTCTTCAATTTGCTTGAGTCTTCACACTCTCTCTATCACACAACCCTTACAATCAAATCCTACATTAAATACAGGGTACAAAAGATTGAATACAATTACAATCAAATTTGGCAAGGAATATAAGCCAACAAAACACTTAGTTGTAAATAACAACTTTACAATGATAAATATGAAAAATAATTTTGATACACTAAGCCTATGTGTATATATATATATATATATATATTATTTCAATAATTAATAGTAAAAATCCTTCAACAAATATTTAGCAAGACTGAAACCCTAGGAAGCACCTGCATGGATAAGGGTGCAAGTGCGATATGGCACCACAGCTAGCTTTGAAAAAGTAGGACATGAGTGCAGCGGGATATGTTTATTAACTAATTATTAAATATATTTTATTTATATTTTATATATTGCTAAATTTTTTTTTTCAAAGTTTAAGAAATTAAATTAAAAAAAAAAAAAAAAAACAACAACAACACACTTGACTATCTAAAATATGCTACACGTTTCCATCACAATTATACTACATGTTAGCCAACTAGCCCCACCCATATTCATTTCAGACCACACATATGCTACATATTTCCCAACCCAATGTCAGTTTCGCCAAATAACTTGAAATTTTGGATTGTGTTTCAAATTTATTGATCTAATCTCATTTAGTTAGCTCTCTCTCTCTCTCTCTCTCTCTGATGCATGTCACTGAAAAAAGCAGGTTGTGTGAGGTCAAAAGATTGAAGACTTGAATCTCAAAAACTTGTATCGAAAAAAGGAAATCGTGTGGGATGTGCATGCAGTCACGTCTAGGCCACACCCTGCATCCGACACGGGTGTTGCTACAATGCCGCACTCATGCTTCCTTGCTAAAACCTATATATTTAGTTATACACACATCATATTAGAAAACTTTAAAAAAAAAAAATGAGGAAAGATAATGGAGTGAAAGAAGAGAAATGCGAGGGAAACATAAAATGGCACACCTTATGCCACAACTCACCTACCACTCACAACTCTCCACGTGAGCGAGTTGTGACTCAAGTTGTGCCATTATATGTTTCCCTAGCTTTACTCATAAAAGAATAACACGTGACTAAAGTTGATAGAACTTTGGTAAACCACAACATTAGGTACTCACTCTGGTTAATAATTCATAAACCACAAACCCAATCCGAGTGGAATGTGAGCTTTGTAGAAATCTCTTGATCTCCAATTTAACAAATAACATAATCAAAATTGTTAATTAACAGTTCTCATTGAAGAAACTAATTTCCAATCATTGGCTATGACATTAGTTTAATAGTATTAAATTGAGAGTCTGTTTGGATACCGCTTATTGCTAAAACCTGAAAACACTATAGCAAAATGATTTTTAAATGTGTGAATAGTACTGTGAGACCTAGTTTTAAAGTTGTTTTTGCTTAAAAAAGTACTTGCAGATCCCGTGAACAGTGCACGGGACCCATAAAAAAAACACAGTCGAGCGTTTGCTTTCCTTTTCAGTGCAATCCAAACGTGCACTGAGTCTACCCAAGCATTCAGCGATATCCTTACTCCCATCAACCATAACAAGTTTAGATTGGCTAAAATCACAAACATATATTTTATGATGTTATTTAATCAAAATTAATTGCAAAAATAAATCTTATGATAAATTTAAAAAATACTTTTGATACACTAGACCTATATATATATATATATATTTGAATAATTAATAGTAAAAATCATTCAACAAATATTTAGCGAGACTAAAACCTAGGAAGCACTTGAGATAGGGCAAAAATGAATTGACCTCTTGCAAATTAATTAATTACCCAATTTAATTAATTATTCAAATTACATGTAATAGCGTGGTAGTACAAACAAATCACCAAATAACTAAATGCAGTGGAAGCTAAATTTGACACAGGTGATTTGTTTACGAATGGGGAAAACTACTGAGGCAAAACCCCACCGGGTGATTTTAAGGTCACCACTCCTAAGAATCCACTATTATCAATCACAAGCGGTTACAAGTATAAGGAATCTTACCAAACCCTTTGGCCTATCCCAAAATACCAACCTACAGTTGAATCCTTACCCCAATTCCCAATTGGACTTGTATTATAGTGGCAATTTTTCCGTTCAATGCATGGTTCCCAGTACGTGATTAAACAATGATGCACGGATCCTAGTACATGACTAACTCCATAACTTGAAGAAGATATTGGTTGCAAAGTTTTTCACTTCATCAACAATAAAGATCAAGAAGTTCCTTGGTCACAAAACCCTTGGTGTAAAGACGTAGTAGCTTCTTCAGAGAGAATGATGAACTAGGGCCATTTTTGCATGTATTATTTTTGCATTTGGTCAATCAATGCATGCGCGACGGCCTTTAAAATAATCCTTATATATGTCTAGGGTTGTGAGAAAAGAAATCCTACACAAATACATAGGAATATGCATGTAATCAGATCTGAAAAGTCTGATTTTGTAATTCTTGACAGATACAGCTTTTGTCAAGAATCTATCGAGCTTTAACATTAATTCTCGACAGAAATGATTCTGACGAGACTTTTGAGCTTTAATGAACAGCACTTTCTTCACTTGTTTCTTGGTCAAATCTTCATGGCTTTAACACTTGACTTAAACAACATGTTTCTTGAAGTCTTAAACTCATCTTAGATCTACCCAATTACAAGTAACATGCATTTTGTCAAAAAATTAGCCAATTACATAAAATATGTCTCTAACAACCAGCATGGATACGGGTGTGGGTGCGGGTGCAGGTGCGGGTGAGGGTGCTATACGGCAACACGGAAAGTTTTGAAAAATTAGGACCTGATTGCATTGGGATACATTTATTAATTAATTATCAAATATATTTTATTTATATTTTTTGTATATTACTAAGCACTTTTTTTTTTTGGAAAACATATATCAAGTAATAATTATTATTACAAAATCAATTTGTAATTATTATATATATCACTCTTAAAATATATACTAAAAATATTAATAAATGATGGAAGTGGAGAAGAGTGGATCACAAATCCTTAAGTTAGTGGATATCACTCAATTATAAAAGGAAAGGGGGGGGGGGGGGGGGGTCCAAAGTTGACATTCCAACAAAGTTTTAAAAATTAAATTAAAAAAAAATGCACTTGACTACCTGAAATATGCTACACGTTTCCATCACAATTACACTACATGTTAGCCAACTAGCCCCACCCATATTCATTTCCCACCACACATATTTCCCACCCACAATGTTAGTTTCACCAAATAACCTGAAATATTGGATTGTGTTTTAAATTCCTTCATCTATTCTCATTTAGTCGGCTATTCATCTCTCTCTCTCTCTCTCTCTCTCTCTCTCTCTCTCTGCGCGTGTCATCGTGAAGAGTAGGCTAAGCTAGGTCAAAATCTTAAATACGTAAAGCTAAAGAACTTGTATCAAAAAAAGAAAACCGTGTGGGACGTGTATGCAGCCATGTCCAGGCGTCAACCCGCATCCGACAAAGGTGCAGCTACCATGCCGTACTCGTGCTTCCCAGCTAAAACCTATATATACATTTATACACATATCATATTAGAAAACATTTAAATAAAAAAAAATGAAGAAAGATAAGGGAGTGAAAGAAGAATAATGCTAGGGACAAATAAAATGGCACAACTTTTTTTTTTTATGAACCATAAAATGGCACAACTTGTGCCACAACTCACCTGCCACTCAGCACTCACCACGTGAGCGAGGTTTGACTCAAATTGTGCCATTATATGTTTCCCTAGCATTACTCATGAAAGAATAATGCATGACTAAAGTTGACAATACTTTAGTAAACCATAGCATTATGGAGTCACTTAAGTTTATAATACATAAAGCAAAGACCCTAGGCAAATGGAATGTGAGCGTTGTACAAATCACTTGACCTATATATATATATATATTTATATGATTTCAATAATTAACAGTAAAAATCATTCAACAAATATTTAGTGAGACTGAAACCTAGGAAGCACCTACATGGATATGGGTGTGGGTGTGATACAGCAACATGGCAAGTTTTGAAAAAGTAGGAAATGAGTCCAATAGGATATGTTTATTAATTAATTATTAAATATATTTTATTTATATTTTCTATATATCGCCAAGCATTTTTTTTTCATATAATAGTAAACATATATCAATTAATAATTATTATATATATCACTCTTAAAGTATACACTAAAAAAATTAATAAATGATGTAAGTGGAGACGAGTGAGTCACAAATCCAAAAAAAAAAAAAAAAACAATGCACTTGACTATCTGAAATATGCATACACATTTCCCTCACAATTATACTACATGTTAGGCAATTAGCCCCACCCATATTCATTTCCCACCCAAGTCCCAACACATCACTTTCGCCCAATAACTTTTTATTTTGGATTGGGTTTCAAATTTATTCATCTATTCTCGTTTAGTCGGCTATTCCTCTGTGTGTGTTGAAGAGTTGAAGCTTAAAAACTTGTATCAAAAAAAGAAAATCGTGTGGGACGTGCATGTAGCCACGTCCACGCCGCACCCTGCATCTAACATGGGTGTGGCTACCATGCTACACTCGTGGTTCCTAGCTAAAACCTATATATACAGATATACACATCATATTAGAAAACATTAAAAAAAAATGAAGAAAGATAATGGAGTCAAGGATGTGTAATGCTAGGGACAAATAAAATGACGCAACTTGTGCCACACCTCATCACTTGAGCGTATTGCAGTTGAAGTTGTGCCATTTTTTTGTTTCCATAGCATTACTCATGAAAGAATGACACATGACTAAAGTTGATAGTACTTTAGTAAACCACAACATTAGGGATTCACTCAAGTTAATAATTCGTAAACCACAAACTCTAGCCAAATGGAATGTGAGCTTTGTACAAATCACTTGAACTCCAATCTAACATAGAACATAATCAACATTGTTAATCGACAATTCTCATTAATGAAACTAATGTCCTATCATTAGCTATGACATTAGTTAAATAGTGTTAAATTGAGTCTACCCAAGCATTCAGTGATATCAGTACTCCCATAATTGCTTCAACTTGGCTGAAATCACAAACATGTATTTTATGATGTGATTTAATGAAAATTAGTAGCAAAAATAAATATTATGATAAATATGAAAAATACTTATGATACACTAAACCTAGATATATATAATTTCAATAATTAATAGTAAAAATCCTTCAACAAATACTTAGCGAGATTGAAACCCTAGGAAGCACTTACACAAATACAGGTGCAAGTGCGATACGACAACACAATAATTTTTAAAAAAGTAGGACATGAATGCAGTTGGATACGTTTATAAATTAACTATTAAATATATTTTTATTTATATTTTCTATGTATTGCTAAGATTTTCTTTTCATATAAGGTAGACATTTATCAATTAATAACTATTATTATAAAATCAATTAATAATTATTTTATATATCACTCTTATAATATATACTAAAAAAGTAAATAAATGATGGAAGTGGAGAAAAGTGGTTCACAAATCCTTAAGCCAGTGGATATCACTTTATAAAATAAATAAAAAGGAAAAAAAGGGGGGGGGGGGGGGGTGGGGGTGGGGGGAGGAGGGGGGGAAGCATGTAAAGTTTGCATCCCTACAAAGTTTTAAAAAATAAGTTCTTTAAAAAAAAAAAAAAAAAAACAATGTACTTGATTATTTGAAATATGCTACACATTTCCATCACAATTATACTAGATGTTAGCCAACTAGCCCCACCAATATTCATTTCCCACCACACACATGCTACACATTTCCCACCCACTACATCAATACATCACTTTCACCAAATAACTTGAAATTTTGGATCTTGTTTCAATTTCATTCATCTATTCTCATTTAGTCGGCTATTCCCCTCCCCACCCCTCCCTCTCTCTCTCTCTCTCTCTCTCTCTCACATTCTTTGTCGTTGTGTGCGTGTCACCGTGAAGAGCAAGCTGAGCTAGGTCAAAGCTTGAAGAGTTGAAGCTTAAAAACTTGTATTGAAAATAAAGATCGTGTGGGACGTGTGTGCAGCCACGTCCAGGCCACACCCAGCATCCGACTCGAGTGCGGTTATGATGCCTATATATACAATTATACACACATCATATTAGAAAACATTAAAAAAATGTGAAAGAATGACACGACTTCAATTATTTCTCTTCAAAGAAAAAATGCAAATACTGATCAAAGTTGATTCACTTCTACTAAGTATGTTAAATTTGAATATATTATCAAGTATATTTCCAAATGAGTTTTTACTGTTAGTTGTATCGCAAATAATTAGCTAAATTGAGCCTACAATGATTTAAAGTATTGAAATATATATATTATAAAAGAACACAGTGACAGTGGGATCAAATTTTATCCATCCTCAACATCAACTTATCCTCTAATATGCTAAAGCATTGCTGCATCGATTCTTAACTCTAGAGTATTGTCCTGATTGAACATCTGTATTTTTTATTTTTTATTTCCACTTTGTCAGATTCGGGGATGCACTTTATTTCAAACTACTTTATTGCTATTTGGTTTCTCCTTATTCATTTCACCATCCACCTCCGTACTCTTTCACAGCAAATTTCCATTTCCAAAGTATGGCTGCTGCTCTACTTTCTGCTATTGTGGAGCGGCTTGGGTCTTTAATTTCTTCACAGTTCACGTTGACTGTAAGACCTAATTTAAAATTTAAAATATTGTTGTGATCATTTTTATTTCCTAATTCCTTATAGAGTTCTTCTAGGGTATTATTTTGTGTAATACAACTTTTATTATAATTAGTTGGCTATATAAATATATTATGTAATGTAATGTAATATATAAAAAAATAACAATAATTTCAAGTATTATCTATTTTTTTATAAAAAAAATTTACAAGTAATTTTTTGATCCTTTTATCTTCACAAATATATAATCTTAGTACTTTTTGTGTGTTTGATTAATATTTTTTTTAAGATGAATCATATTCTTCTAACTTTTATTGTAATGTGTTATATTTTTCTAATATACAACTAAACTTTATAGATTTCAAATTTGCTATTCAAATTTCTCATCTCTTAAAAAATAAAGAAATTATCATGGTAATCAAAACTCATCACAAAATTATAATGTTGTCTTAATAAAAAATTAAAATGAAATAAAAGAAATAAAAGATAGACTTTATAATAATTTATTTTTTAAACAATTGGTAGGCATATTCAAATTCATAACTATGTAGATTATGTTTTAATATAAACTCAAATTCCTATTTTAAAAGAAAAACTAAGTATTGATCCAAACCAAAATTCAATTAAAGTTATAAAATTGAGGGAGTAGACTGTGATGGGAAATGAAAGAAACATAATACCAAAACACAATCTAAAAAATAATATAAGGCATGACAAATGAGGTGATGCAAAAAAAGTATAGCAACATTAAATATATATATATATATATATATAGAGAGAGAGAGAGAGAGAGAGAGAGAGAGAGAGAGAGAGAGAGAGATTGATTTTGATTTTCCTTTTTTGATTTGGTTATTTGTGAATCTAATTTAAAAGTAATATTTTTTGTGATTAATTAATATGTGTAGTTTTAAATTTAAAGAGAAAATTTTGAATAAAAATTACAGTAACTATCATGCTGCTACCATGCAATAACTATAAGTAAAAGTTATGGTATGTTAAATAAACTTTAATGGGCATAACAAAGCTCTTGAACAAGTTTAATTTCAATTAATAATTTTCTTAAAAAAAATTCAAGTTTGAAAATAAAAATCGACCTTTGTGTTAAGCTTGATTTTGATAGCAAAGGAAACAAATCAAATTTGAGTAATATATATGGTTCCGTTTGGATATAACTTATTGTTACTAAAAACTGATTGTTGTTGAAAACACTGTAACGAAATAATTTTTAAATGTATGAATAGTGCTATGGGACTCATTTTTAATATTTTTTTTTAATAAAGTCACTGTAGGTCTCATGAACCGTACTGAAATAGTGTTTGAACAGTATTTTTTGTTACTGCACAGTAACTTCTGTCTCCTGACCTGCGTGAAAGCCAAAAAAAAAAAAAAAAAAAGACGTGCGAACAAAAACGCAGACTCAAGAAAACTCTCTATTCAAACCCTCACATAATTATTACCTTTTATCACAAATGTCAAATCCCAACAAGATAAAAACATCCTCAAAAATAATTTTCACCGTAAATTAATTAAAAACCTTTATAAAAAGTAATAATAAAATCTTCAATTTCAACAAAAAAAAACTGCAACAGCCTTTCTCCAAGAAAGCTCTAATTATCTGTATTGAAGGAAGAGGAGACTTAAGTGTAGTTTTGCTTTTGTAGAGAAATTTAAATAATGTTGTTTATATTTTTTTTAAATATATATATATATATATATATAAAATTGTATAAAAATATGTGTACTATTATCTAAAAATTGAAAATATATATTTAAAATACTCTACCAAACGGAACCAATTATCCAAACATGTTTTAAGTTGGTTTGGGGATGAAGAATCCCAGGAAAGTTGCTCACTGAATTTTCAATATCATGGCATTAACTCTTTGAACTCTCTAAGCACACCATACACGTCATTGCAGTCAAACTTTCACATTACGAAATTTCAAAAGCTTTAATATTTTAATTAAAAGTTGACAAATTTACTGTAAAGATAATGTGTGTCTGTTTCTTAAAAAAAAAAACTTAAACAACGTGGGGTCTACTGAATTTACTAAGCTCAATTTAGAATTGTTTAGTCTAATTTTAGAGTTATGTTTTCATAACTCCAAACTCAAAATTTTGAGGGAGGATAATGGAAACTGAGTTTAGGACTGAGGCTGTTTACAATTTTTAAGATATGAGTTTGGGTGGCATGTTTGTAATTAGATATTTAAATGCAAGTATGTGGAGTTCAAGTCAGTGACTAGTCAAATCCAAGCTCAATTGTAAACTTATTTTTCTTTCAGTTTACCTCCAACTTCACAATTTATCTGAAGTACAGACACCCACCACCCATACACGTCATTGCGGTCAAACTTTCACATTACAAAATCTCAAAAGCTTTGATGGAAACCAAAAATCTCTTTGTCAAACTGTTAATATTTTATTTAAAAGTTGGCATATTTATTGTGAAGATAATGTGTGTCTGTTTCTAAAATAAATAAAAAAAAACTTTAAAAACGTGGGGCCTACTGAGTTTAGAATTGTTTAGTCTAGTTTTAGGGTTATGTTTTCATAACTCCAAATTCAAAATTTTGAGTGAGAGTAATGGAAACTGAGATTAGGACTGAGGCTGTTTCACAATTTTGAGATATGAGTTTGGGTGGCATGTTTGTAATTAGATGCAAGTATGTGGAGCCCAAGTCAATGACTTGTCAAATCCTAGCTCAGTTGCAAGCTTCTTTGTTTACCTCCAATTTCACAAGTTCTCTTAAGTATAGACTATAGACGCCCACCTCTTCATCAGATTTTACTCTAGAGCCATTACAACTCCAGCGACCTCATTTACTCATCTCACCCACCTCTTCTTCTGATTTTCTCTAGAGCCATTACGACTCCAATACCACCCCTTTTACTCATCTCACCCACCTCTCTAAACCTCAGATAAATTTTTTCCGAGCCGAATGTGAAATGTCACATTGACAAAAGAAACTCCTTAATTATTTATATGTACGGTGATTAATGGAGTCCTTTCGTTAAATATTGCTAATTCTGAAATATATTTGCGTTATAAGCACTGTTACAAGTTATCTGGAGATTTGAGGAGAGAGATTGAATTTCGGCAACAGTGTTGCTGAAATTTCAAGAAAAGTAGGAGAGAGAATGAGGGAAAAGGCGGAGAGAGAATATGATGAATTACGGCAACACTGTTGCCATAATTCACTGCCCAAATTTCTGCCCGAGTACTATGAGAAGAAGTGCTGTGCCCCAAACAAACTAATTGTGGCAATGGTATTGCCGAAATAGGGGTAAAAAAAATTTGTCCCTATTGTGGCAGTACCATTGCCGAAAATGGGAGTGGAAAAAAAAAAAAAAAGTGAATGCTGAAATCTGGGAGGAATTAAAAACAAAATATAATATGCTACGTACACAATATTTTTACAATATTTTCACAACAAATCACAAGTAACTGGTTATTATTAATTTAAATTTAAATTTAACAATGAGATTACTATTTTAATCCAACAATAACAATAAGTAACAACCTGACACTTAGAATTTGTTGTAAAAATATTGTAAAAGGAACAATTTCGGCAATACCATTGTCACAATTGGGAAAAAAAGTTTTTTTTTTTTTTTTGAAATGAAGTGCACACAATTTTTACAATATTTTTACAACAAATTCTAAGTGTCAGGTTGTTACTTATTGTTATTGTTAGATTAAAATAGTAATCTCAATGTTAAATTTAAATTTGAATTAATAATAACCAGTTACTTGTGATTTGTTGTGAAAATATTTTAAAAATATTGTGTACGTAGCACATTATATATATATATTTTTTAATTCCTTCCAGATTTCGGCATTCACTTTTTTTTTTTTTTTTCCACTCCCATTTTCGGCAATGGTATTGCCACAATAGGGACAAATTTTTTTTACCCCTATTTCGGCAATACCATTGCCACAATTAGTTTGTTTGGGGCACAACACTTCTTCTCACAGTACTCGGGCAGAAATTTAGGCAGTGAATTATGGCAACAGTGTTGCCGTAATTCATCATATTCTCTCTCCACCTTTTCCCTCATTCTCTCTCCTACTTTTCTTGAAATTTTGGCAACACTGTTGCCGAAATTCAATCTCTCTCCTCAGATCTCCAAATAACTTGTAACAGTGCCTATAACGCAAATATGTTTCAGAATTAGCAATATTTAGTCAAAAGACTCGTGATTAATGGACTAAAATTTATTAGAGTAAAAATTGGGTCAGATACATGAAGGTGGTGTCAAATCAAAAATATTCTTGATTATAACTTATAATTCACGAGTAAGTGATCAAATCTTCAATTTACAATTTGCATGTTTTGCATTTTCGAATACGTGAATCTTGTTGAAGATAGTAACCCAAAGCATTCAGTGAAAGTAGAAGAAGAAAATTCAGAGCATTCAACGGCTAGTTAATGGCTAGTTTCTAATTAGAAACGATGTCGTATAACTTAGCCTATTTATATTCTTCATGAAACGAGTCATTTTGGGTGTGCTGAGCAGGGACGGAACCAGGATTCGAACCTGAGGGGGGCAAAGCTTAAAACAATTTTTTTTTTTTTTTTTATAAAAATAAAAACTAACATCTATTTTATATTCAACAAAATACTACATATAAAATAAGTGTTTCTTAAACATTTGATATTATAAAAATGTCAACAAAGTATAACATATAAAATAAGCGTTTCTTAAACATTTCAACACATTTATTAAAATGGAACTCGACGCTATTTCAGAGGAGATCCAAAAATATATATATTTTTAAGGGCAAATCTTAATTTTTCAAATTACATATGTATACCAGTTTTTATTTATTTATTTGGGGGGCTATTAGGACCAAAATTTAAAATTTCAACATATATATATATATATATATATTAGCTTTTTTTTTTTTTTTGGTTTTGGGGGGGGGGGGGGGGCAATGGCCCCTCCCTGCCCTACTGTAGGTCCGCCTCTGGTGCTGAGTACTGCCTAAATGAAACTGAGCCTTTTAGTATAATTGGTTATACTTCATCTTGTTCAAGACTCCTTCCAAGTCCTCTGCTCCTATTCTGGGTTTCAGAGTCTACTTCAGAGAGAGCTCCAACTGTCTTCAAGTCTTCCAGCTGTCATTCCTTAAATCACGGAGCATAATGTGGAGTAGGTTACTTTTAGTTAGAACGGTTTTAGTCTCTGGGACGTTCTTGATGTAATTATGCTATATAAATAGTTTTGGGGTTGTAATTCATTTAAGCTTAGTGAAATATTTCTTTGAGTTTTTCTCTCCATAATCTCTCTTTCTCTCTCTTTGTCTCTCACTATCTCTCTCTCTCTCTCTTTGCACTGTTTGTTTTTTATTTCCACCATTGTTGTACACACTCACAAGCTTCAAAATATTTCATGGTATCAGAGCCAAGATCTATGGCTTCAACAACACCAACTGATGCAACTCAATTTGTACACACAACTACAATTCAACCAACTACCATACCTCTTACTTCTGTACCTTCAACTTCCACATTACCTACTGCAATTCAATCGCCATTATTGTTTCTCTCAAATATGTCAAATCTCATGTCAATCAAACTTGACTACACCAACTACATCCCATGGAGGCATCAGTTACTTACCATACTGGAGGCTTACTCATTGATTGAACACACTGATGGTACAGCACTGAAGCCATCACCTTTTACACTTGATACTACAGGAAATATAACTTCAGTTGCCAATCCTGAATTTCAAGCTTGGAAAATCAGGGATAAAGCACTTCTTTCCCTAATCAACTCAACTCTTACACCATAAGTCTTCTCATTAGTTGTTGGTATCACTAACTTAAGAGAGGTGTGGAACACTTTAGAACAAAGGTTTATCTCCACATCAAGAGCCAACATTTTGAATCTCAAGCTTGAACTACAAAGTATCAAGAAAGGTAATGAATCTGTGAATTCATTTATCCAGAGGATCAAAATTGCTCGAGATAAACTCCTTGCTGTTGGAGTAATAGTTGATAATGAAGAGTTGATCTGCATTGTGCTAAGAGGACTTCCTAGAGAATTTGCACATTTTTGCTCTGCAATTTGTACTAGGAGTGATCCAATCACTTATGAGCAACTAGCTATCATGTTACAGAGTGAAGAACAGGCTATGACAGATCACATGGATTCAATTTCTCACAATCTTGCCATGTTTGCTTCCAATGGTAAAGTAAATGGTAGTACATCAAACCAGTCACAGAATCATGGTTCAAGTAGAGGAAGAGGAAGAAATAACGCAAACAGAGGAAGAGGTGGAGGCAGGTTTATTCATGGTGGAAATCAGCAATATTTTTCACCACAGGCCTCTCACAATTTCTCTTCTCAGTCTCATAATTTCTCTCCTCAGCATGTTGCTTCTCAGAATTTTTCTCAACAACACTCTTCTCAAGGCTTTAAGCATGAAAGACCCATCATGCCAAATCTGTGGGAAGTTTGGACATCAAGCTTTAGATTGTTATCACAGGATGAATTTTGCTTATCAAGGCAAAAATCCTCCAATAAAGCTTGCTGCTATGGCCAATGTGTCTAATGCAGCTATTGCCAATAATCAAGATCCATAGCTTGCTGATTCTAGTACATCTGATTATCTCACTGCCAGTCTCAATAACCTCTCAGTTCAATCTCAGTACAAGGGGCCAGAACAGGTTACTGTTGGGAATGGCCAAGCCTTACCAATTAACCACATAGGTAATGCTACCTTACACACAAAATATCATGATTTTACTCTTAAAAATATACTTCATGTCCCACGAATTGCCTTGAATTTACTTTCTGTACACAAATTCTGTCTGCATAATAATTGTTCTTGCTATTTTGATGCTAATCAAATCAAAATTCAGGACATTCCTATGAGGAAACTCATTTACAAGGGCTTGAGTGAGAATGGAGTCTATCCTATCTACTCCAAGCACTTCAACAAGCTACCTCCCCATTCCAATTCTGAGTCATCTCCATAAAAGAGTCTTTCTTCAAATGGTACTTCCTTTTTGTCAAGTTTTCATGTAAATAAGTCCAACAACTGGTTGCTGTGGCACCATAGACTAGGACATCCAAGTGATGCTGTGTTGAATACAGCCTTGTCATCTGTTGGTCATGTTTGTATTTCCAATGCCAATAAAATTCTTTCTAATTGTAAACATTGCTTGAGTGGTAAAATGCATCAATTTTCTTTTCTTATATCTGACTTTCAAGCTTCAAAACCTCTTGAATTGGTTCACTCAGATGTTTGGGGTCCTGCTTCTGTTACATCTTACAATGATTTTCAATATTATGTCTTGTTTGTTGATGAATACTCAAAATTTACTTGGCTTTACCTTCTTAAACACAAATCTAATGTTCTTGACATCTTCAAGTTCTTCAAAGCCACTGTGAAAAATCAGTTAAATTCTAAGATTAAAATCCTAAGAATTGATAATGGTGGTGAATATACCTCCAATGCCTTTAAGCTTTTCTGTTCCACTCAAGGTATTGTCCATCAATTTTCATGTCCACACACTCCTCAGCAGAATGGAGTGGCTGAGAGGAAGCATAGACACATCGTTGAGTGTGCTCTCACTATGCTCTCTCACTCTCAGTTACCTCCATCCTACTGGTCTTATGCTGTCTCCAAAGCTGTCCACATAATCAACAGACTTCCAACCCCTAATCTTCAAAATTTCATTCCTTGGGAAAGGTTGTTCAAGTCAAAACCTGATCTTACACATTTAAGAACTTTTGGCTACATCTGTTTTCCTTTATTAAGACCTTACAATGCACACAAACTCTTACCACACACTACTCCCTGCCTCTTTCTTGGTTATCCTGCTCACACAAAAGGCTATATTTGTCAAGATCCTCTCACTTCTCGAATATATATATCAAGAAATGTCCATTTCAATGAAAGCGAGTTTCTTTATCCACAACCTTTGTCCACTGGTTCATCTACTGATCCTAGTTCGACCTCACCTCCATCCCATTATATTCCCATTCCTTTGGTAATACCTTAGTGTCCTTTACCTGTCACCCAGTTACCTATGCCCTTTAATAATCCTTCACCTTCTTTACCTGACCAGTCCAACCCTTTATCTGTCAATTTATCTGATCAGTCCACATCTACTCAGTCTGCATATCCCAGCACATCCACTCTTGCTCCTTTATCTGATTAGTCACCCTCACCTCAGCCTATCCCTACACTTGCTCCTTTATCACAACCTACATCATCCCAACCTGCCCTTCCTTCTACATCCTTCATCATTCCCACAGTAGCACAGTCACAGGCCCCTCTTACTGTGAATAGCCATCCCATGATTACTAGATCAAAGGATGGCATTGTTAAACCCAAGGCTCTTGCTGCTCTGACTGATGCAGCTCTACATGCCCCTATTTCTAAGCCTAAGGTGTAGTGTGGTACCAAATCCATTAAGGTCAGATCCATTACAAAGCCTGACTACACCCTCACTGAGCCACTTACCTATAAAGTTGCAGCACAATTTCCTCAATGGTGCTTAGCAATGGATGATGAATTTACAGCACTTAAAAGGCAAGGCACTTGGGTTTTGGTACCTCCTTCTCCCACTCAAAATTTAGTGGGTTACAAGTGGGTGTTTAGGCTTAAACACAACAGTGATGGGTCCATCAACAGATACAAAGCCAGATTAGTTGCAAAAGGGTTTCATCAACAGTATGGAATTGATTTTGAAGAAACTTTTAGTCCAGTTATCAAACCACCTACTGTCAGAATCATCCTATCTTTGGTAGTTCAATTCAATTGGCCTCTTAGACAGCTTGATGTGAGCAATGCATTTCTTCATGGCTATCTCAGAGAGGAGGTTTATATGGTCCAACCTCCTGGTTATGTGGATCCAGCACATCCCAATCATGTTTGCAGACTTCTGAAATCTCTCTATGGCCTTAAACAAGCTCCTCGAGCTTGGTTTGAGAGATTTTCTACCTAGCTGCTGCATATTGGATTCCAAGCTTCACTTGCTGATTCCTCTTTATTTATTTTTAGACAAGGGTATCATGAAGTCTACCTTCTTGTCTATGTTAATGATATCGTAATGACTGGGAATGATCCCCAATTCTTATCTAGTTTGATTGCTCAACTCAGCACTGCTTTTGAACTTAAGGACTTAGGTCCTCTTTCTTATTTTCTTGGCATTCAAATCACCAGGTCTTTAAAAGGCTTATTCTTATCTCAGGCTAAGTATGCTCAGGATTTATTGGTCAAGGTTAATATGGTGTCCTCCAAACCAGCTCGAACTCCTTGTGCTCCTATTTCAAGATTGATTCCTACTGAAGGCTCTCTCTTATCTAATCCTCACGAGTACAGAAGCTTAGTTGGTTCTCTTCATTACTTAACCTTCACTAGACCTGACCTTAGCTTTGCTGTCCAGCAAGTTTGCCAGTTCATGTTTGCTCCTACTGATGTTCATTTAGTTGCACCTAAAAGGATCCTTAGATATGTCAATGGCTCATTGCATCAAGGGATTTTTCTTCAACCCGGGTCTTTGTCTCTCTCTGCCTTCTCTGACTCAGATTGGGCTAGAGATCCCTTTGACAGGCGTTCAATCACAGGGTACATTGTTTACTTGGATTATAACCCTATTACCTGGTGTGCCAAGAAGCAGGAGACTATGTCCAAATCCTCCACAGAAGTTGAATACAGAGCTTTAGCAACTACTGCTGCTGAACTCTCTTGGCTTCGTCAAGTGTTGAAAGACCTGAGCATCTTTCTTTCTTTTCCACCTAAACTTTGGTGTGATAACGTTTTAGCTCTTGCTATTGCCTCGAATCCTGTTTTTCATGCTCGTACAAAACATGTAAAAGTTGATTATCATTTTGTTGTTGAAAAAATTCTTCGCAAAAATCTTCAAGTCAAGTACATCTCCACTGGTGATCAGCTTGCTGATGTCTTTACAAAGAGCTTGTCTACTTCTCGGTTCATTTTTCTCAGATCCAAAATCCTGGTGTCTCTTGACCCCATGGTTTTGAGGGGGGATGTTGAAGATAGTAACCCAAAGCACTCAGTGAAAGTAGAAGAAGAAAATTCAAAGCATTCAACGGCTAGTTAACCGCTAGTTTCTAATTAGAAACGATGTCATATAACTTAGCCTATTTATATTATTCATGAAACGAGTCGTTTTGGGTGTGCTGAGTACTGCCTAAATGAAATGGAGCATTTTAGTATAATTGGTTATACTTCATCTTGTTCAAGACTCCTTCCAAGTCCTCTGCTCCTATTTTGGGTTTTAGAGTCTACTTCAGAGAGAGCTCCAACTGTCTTCAAGTCTTCCAGTTGTCATTCCTTAAATCACGGAGCATAATGCGGAGCAGAATGTGGAGTAGGTTACTTTCAGTTAGAACGGTTTTAGTCTCTGGGACGTTCTTGATGTAATTATGCTATATAAACAGTTTTGGGGTTGTAATTCATTTAAGCTTACTGAAATATTTCTTTGAGTTTTTCTCTCCATAATCTCTCTCTCTCTCTCTCTCTCTCTCTCTCTCTCTCTCTCTCTCTCTCTCTCTTTTCACTGTTTGTTTTTTATTTCCGCCATTGTTGTACACACTCACAAGCTTCAAAATCTTTCAAATCTAGGCTTATCTCTATAAACATTACCAAGAGGTAATGACTTTTTCAAATGAGGATCACCGATTGATTAGGGAAAGAAAAGAGAAAATTTTTCATTAATGATGGAATAATATAATTGGAGGAAAATTTTAAAATCCCAACTGTGAAAAATGAAAGGATCTCCCAAGTTTTTCTTACCGACGAGATTAATGGTATTTCCATTACTGAGTTCTAAACTTGCAAAGCTCGTTTTATAAGAGATTTTTAATAACATTATTTGTATTCTTTAAAAATTTATATATAAAAAAATATAGATAATATTATTTAAATATTAAAAACTGTTGTTTAAATTACTACGGACCTGTAATTTTCTTTAGTTATGGTCCTCTGCATCAGTGTGAGTGAAATAAGTGTAGAAATTCATTTTACTTGTCGATGGGTTGAAGAAAAGATCAGCGTGAGTGTGAGTGTGAATTGGTTAGGTGGGACTTCAATTATTTTGAGTTTTACCCCCCCCCCCCCCCCTCTCCCAAAACAAATTGTTAATAAGGCCTAAGTAGGAATATATTATATTTCGGTGGGCCTTCAATTGGTTTAGAATCAGACAAATTTTGAAAAATCTTTCAAAATTTTTCTATATCTTTTTTCTATATAAATTTAAAAAATATAATTATTAAATTACATTGAATATTCTTATTATATCTTACATATTTGTAAAATTTTAAGAAAATAAAAAATTAATAATTATATTATCAATTAAATATTTAAATTTTAAATTTTTATAGTTTAAAATTTTATATAAAAAATAAATTTATTGATTCAATGCTAAATAATATTTAATTTAAATAAAATTTTATGGGTGTTAAAGGTATAAACAACTACCGATAAATTTTTAAAATTTAATTAAAAAGATAAAGAGTTAAAAGAGTTTGTGAAGAAATCTCGTCCTTTTGCTTTTCATCTTGGCGGACACTCCACTAGTATTAGAACTTTAAAAAGTTGCATTACTTTGTAAATAAGTGGAGAAATTGCTTCTCAAAAAGAAAAGTGGAGAAATTGACTTCGCTCTCTGCATTGAAGTTATGCTGGTACCATATAGTAGCACAATTTATCCATATAGCAAATTGTGAGGGGCAAAAAGATTATAATAGGTTCATGTAAAGACACTTTTCTACAACTCACAACGCCGCGTAACAAGTTGTGTTAGGGTGTGTTTGGATACTGTTTATTTTGTTAAAATTAAAAAATTATTGTTGGAAGTAGATAAAGATAAAAGTTAGTTGAAATAGTACAGTATGGCATACGAATAGTACCAAAAAGTATAGTGAAGCCTATAAATAGCAGCAAAAATAAGCTGAATAGTAAAATAATTTTAATTTTTAATCTCCACCCAAATGCACACTTAAAGTTATTAATCTTTACTATGATGCTTCAAAATTTACTTAATCTCATCTCTCTATACATTCAAATTATAATCAATTTTATGCTTATAAGTTTAAGTTGCTATAATTAAAGATAAGATTGATTTAGTTCTAAAAGTAGTTTGAAAAACAAAATTAACAAAATTAATAATTAAAGCACAGACGTGTATATATATATATATATATATATGTGGACAAAACTTAGGTATAGTATCTTAGGTGCTGTTCCTTAGGTTTTCTTCTTAAAATTCAGCCATGTGGCTTCTTAATTAAAAAATATACTTTCATCCTATGAAAAAAAATCTACATGACGGAATTAAAAAAAAACAACTTAAAGAACAACACTTAAGTACTGTACCTAAGTGATGGAATTAAAGATGTATGTAGCGGAAAAGTAAGTTTTGAACGGATCTACTTCATTTAATATTGATAACATGCATAAAGTAAATTTCAGAATATGAGAACAAGAGATCGTACCTTAAAGCGGTGAATTCCAAAACCGAAGATTCAAGCACTTGGGAATACTTTTAATCTTCACTCCAATTCCACTAACGCCCAAGATGTGTGGTCTCTCAATTGGTAACAAAGGGATTAACAGAGAGTGACTGTCACTCACTTCCACACCATTACAATGATGTTTTTCTTACCCTTACAATTCTGTACTTTTTTCCCTTTTGTATCTAACCAATTATCTAATTGGGTGGGCCTTTTGGGCCTTTCCAATTGGGCTTAAGTGTGTGGCTTGGAGTGGGACCAAAAGGGACCAATAAAACACTAGCTCCAATGGGCCTTGGGTTTTTCTGTCAACTCTTAACAAGTCCAAAGTTACCATTAATTATATTCAATATCACTATAAGAATATAATTGCACTCTAGGCCTTATTAATAAATTATTTCCCAAGACTTTATTGTACATGCAACCCCTTCATTAAAATATTCGTAGTAATACAAAGTCATGAAATAGACTACCACTTTGAAGATTACTACATCTTAATCCTTGAGTACCCAGTTTAATCTTTTATGTTATTCAATATATATTTATGAAATCTAATTTCACAAATATATATATACTTTAGTAACTCTTTACTAAAGTGGTTGGGCCCAACACTCTGAATAACCAAACCCATTAAACTTATCTCAAGGGAATATTTTATATCTCCGTTAAGAGATTATGAATTCCATCTTGAGAATATATGTTCCATCATATTAAATGTGGTTGCCCAACATACTGAGGTTTTGACCGTTCTAATAGATCTCACTCCTGATATATCAAAGCAACCTACATCTCATGATCAGGTCCATTATTCTCTCAGGATTTAGAGTTGATGTAAATAGAAGTCGTGAGATTTATTATTCAATTGACAGTCATTAGGAGAATAATAAATCTCACAGCGGTCCAGTTTAATATGTCTTAACTCTTAAAACATATCAACATACCAACTAGAAGTCTCCACTTCCATGATCAAGACAAATCATCGTAATTGATATGTTATAGTCTTCGCAGATGAAACGCCCAATTTCATCACCGACTACGAACTAAAATTCTGAGTTTACAAAGAACTTGTGATTTATATCTTTCTGTGACTTTTCACATAAATCACATACTATGCATCTTATGGACTAAGATAATGTCCCATTAGTTCATTTATAAATAGTCTTATATAATTAAACTATTTAATTATTTATGACATGCCTATAAATTGGATTTTAGGGCATAAATCCCAACACTAAGTCGTGTATGTATATATATATATATATATATATGTGTGTGTGTGTGTGTGTGTGTGTGGTGACAAAGAAATTGATTCAGACCGTTAGTATATAAAATTGGCCAACAAAAGGTCTCAAGTTTGTGATTGCTGCACTACTATACAGACCAATCAACAATGGGAGGTTCAAGTCTTTTAATTAGTCAATCCGTATGTCAAGCACTAATTAAAGGTAGACATGCTCTTTAACTTTTCTTCTAATCAGACGTACTCACGATTATTTAATATATTTAAGATTTGTTTGGGATTCGCTTATTTTGTTGAAACTGAAAACTTTTTACTGAAAGTATTATAAATAAAGGTTAGTTAGTTAAAATAGTACAGTAGTATCAATAAATAATACCAAAAAATGCGGTGAAGTCCATAAATAATAACAAAAATAAGCTAAATAATAAAATAAACTGACTATCAAAAGAGAAACACACCCTTATACTTCACTTTCTCTACCAAAAGAGAAGCACAGACTTGCCCTACCCATCACGACCCTTTTTTAGTCTTTTTTTTTAAGCTCATTTTGGCCTTTCTGGAATGTCGTCACCATATAAGTATGGTCTATCAAAGTTGTGAATTAGGTCAGAAAGGAAGCAAAGGAACAAAGCAAAAGAAGAAAGAAGAGAAGAAATGAAGTCTGAGATAAAACAACAGCAATGTAGTGTAGTTATTTAAGTAGGATGTGTTCACACGTGAAATAACTAACACACACGTGCTATAACTAATCCCGTGTAATTTGGGATATTTTGCTTTGCTCTGTTTTTGTATTTAGTCAAAATTACTTGTACAGATTCATTCATTCAGTTGAAAGTCAATTTTCTTTAACTCCAATTTTCTCTCTAGCTTTTTGTTTCTTCTTCAAGATTCTGTGTGCTTTCTTATATGGTATAAGAGCTTGAGCCTTTGTCAATGGCGTCAAACATTGAAACTACTTCACATTCTTCCTCTCAGCGCGAGCTTTCTCCAATGGAAGATCCTCGCAGTCCATTTTTTCTACATCATGGTGAATCTCCTGGTGCCATCCTTGTTGCTCAACCTCTAACTGAGGATAATTACCCAACCTGGGCTAGAGCAATGAGAATGACTTTGGATGCCAAGAGTAAACTTGGTTTTGTTGATGGCTTCATCATTGCTTCAATGGCAGTCACACCAATCAAGAAACAAGCCTGGTCAAAGTGCAATTCAATGATCTCATCATGGATCTTGAATTCTATTTCACCTCATATCACAGCTAGTGTCATTTACAGAGACACAGCTCTTGCAGTGTGGAATGCACTCAAGAATTGGCTTCTACAAGCCAATGGACCAAGAATTTCTCAACTTTAGAAGCAAATCTCCATTGTAATGTAAGGGGATTTTATAGTGACAAGCTTTTTTCACTGATCTTCAAGCTTCTTGGGATTAATTGTTGAATCTCAGGCCTTTGCCAAGTTGTTCATGTGGTACATGCACTTGTAGAGTAAATGATAAGATTGCACATCTTTATCATCAAGATTCAATCATGTAGTTTCTCAATGGATTGAATGATTTCTATTCACAAGTCAGGACTCAAATCCTTATAATGGAACCTGTCCCATCAATAGATAAGGCTTTCTCGTTGGTGATCCAGGAGGAAAGGCAAAGGTCTTCAACCTTTAATGGTACTCCTTTTGTTGAATCAGCTGCACTTGTTGTTAAGAACCAAGCTTTCAATCAATGTTGTTCTTCAAACAACAGTAATGGCAAGAATTTCAAGGGCAATGTTGGCAAAGGAAGACCTGTGTGAAACCACTGTGGAAAGCTTGGTCATATCATGGAAAAATGTTACAAGCTTGTTGGATTTCCTCCAGGTTACAAGAAAAAAGGATGAGTTGCCAAGGCTAATCAGGTTATGGTTTATGATGATCAAGGGCAATCTGAGATTATGCATCAAAATAATCCTTACCTTTTTTCCTCAGAACAGTATCAATAGTTACTCTCTCATGCATCCACTTTTGGTAATTCCAATGATGCTATTGCCACAATCAATTCTGCTATTTTAGGTAACTTTTGTGCCTCTTTTCAAGATTCTATTTACTTGAATATTCAACATTCCATTTTTGCCAAGAATCTAGTCTAAGGATGGAAATTTTGTCCCGCCCTGCTTAACCCACTCCTCCCCTACTACGCCCCACGTGGGTTTTCCCCGCCCCGCAAAGGTAATGGGGTGAGGATGGGGCAAGATTTTAGCCCCACACCACGGGGCGGGGCAGGAATGGATTTAGACTTTTTAGACCTGCACCGCCCCGTCCCTTCCTGTCCCCGCCCTGCCAGCATTGCTAAGAGTTATAATTGTAAATTTTCATACCCTAAAACCTTACTATTTAAATAACATATCAATGTTAGCTTATTTTATTCTCCCCAATGTGGTTCTCTGCCTTTATTTTATTATGTGTTATACTATGAGTTTTGTTTTTCTTTATGATTTTCTTGTTAAACGCTTGCATATACTATTCAATTTTTTCTAAAAATTGATTTGATTTGATGAAATAAATTAAGTTATAATTTCAAGTGTATTTTTATTAATGAAATAGGTTTCATTAAAAAAAATTGTACTAATTGTAAGGCAAATTAACAAAAAGTAGAGTTTTACAGGGTGGAGCGGGGCTTTGCAAGACCCCAAGAGGTGGGGATGGGGTGAGAAAGTTTTCCCCGTCATGCAGGGCGGGGCGGGGATGGGGTAAAACAAAATCATGTAGGGTGGGGATGAAGATCCCATCCTTGGGCCCCGCCCCGCCCCATTGGCATCCCTAATCCAGTCAATAAAATAGTTTTTGGTAAGCAAATTTGGGATCTTGACATTGGGGCAACAGATTATATAGTCCATTTTGTCAAACTATTCACTAAAATCACTAGTTCCATTTCACCTTTTGTTCAATTACCTAATGGTGAAAGAGTTGTTGTCACACACATTGGCACTATTCAAGTTATAGCTAGTTTAGTTCTTGAAAATGTGTTATGTGTTCCTGCTTTCACTTTCAATTTGATCTCAGTGAGTAAATTGACAAAAAGTCTGTTCTGTTGCTTTGTTTTCTTGTCCAATTTTTGCTTTATACAGGACCTTTCTTGTTGAAAAACGATTGGAGTGGGTAAACTGCATAACAGCCTTTACTTGCTATCTACTACTTCTTGCAAATCAGATTTTGTAGTATCTTCCATTCTAGATTTTGTTTTTGGTACTTTTGTTAATAATGTTTCTAATATTTCTGTCATTACCAAGCCATATCTTTGGCATCTTAGACTAGGACATGCTTTGGATGCCAAACTTCATGCTTTACATGATTGTATTCCTGATGTAAGCAATGTACATAGCAATAAAGATTGTGCTCTTTGTCCCATTGCAAAACAGAAACGTTTACCCTTTCCTTTCTTTAATCATTTGTCTAAAAATGTTTTTGATCTTATCCATTGTGATGTTTGGGGTCCTTTTGCTAAGTCTATTCATGATGGTTTTTGGTATTTTCTTACCATTGTAGATGATGCCATTAGATCCACATGGGTGTACCTTATGAAAACTAAATCAGAAACCAGACCCTTGTTGATTTCCTTTTTCACCATGATATCCACACAGTTTCACACTATTATCGAGGCCATTAGGATTGACAACGCTCAAGAGTTTTTCCTCAAAGATTTTGATGCTGATCATGGAATTTTACATTAGCATTCATGTGTTGGCACTCCACAACAGAATTCAGTTATGGAGAGGAAACACTAACACATGTTGAGCATTGCAAGAGCTTTAAAGTTCCAGTCAAATGTGCCTTTTACTTTTTGGGGTGAGTGTGTCTTAATTGCTGTGTATATCATCAACAGATTACCTTCTTCCACCCTAGGCAACAAAACACCTTTTGAGAAGCTTTATAACAAAATTCCTTCCTATGATCATCTAAAGGTGTTTGGTTGTCTTTGTTTTGCTTCTACTTTGTCTCATAATAGATTTAAGTTTGATCCTAGGTCTATTCCATGTGTTTTTCTAGGGTATCCTTATGGTGTTAAAGGTTTTAAAGTGCTTAATTTGGCAACTAGGAAAATCTTTGTTTCTAGGGATGTTCTCATTCATGAGACTGTCTTTCCTTTTATTTCCTCCACATATTCTTCCTCACCTCATTCTACCATCACTTTCCCTCATATTTTCCCTTCCTTTCATATTTTTAATGACTCTTTACCTTCTGTTTCTCATCTTATTGATCCTATCACTACTTCTATTCTTGATTCACCTAGTCATTCTGATCCTACACCTACCTTGTCTAATTTTGACCTGCCTCCCTCTCCTTTACCTCACACTATTTCAGATTTACCTATTTCAGATTTACCCAATTCTATTCCTACTCCTACACCTTCAGATTTTCCAGTTCCTTCTACTCATACAGATCTTATAGTTATTCCTCTTCCTAATTCTGTTCCTTCTTTAAGGAAGTCTACCATAATCACTAAAGCTCCTACTTATTTGCAAGATTATAAATGCAGTAATGTTGTTCAAGATCAGTTTGTTCATTCCAATCCAACCTTCAAGATTGGATCCAACTCCTCTATTTCAAGTACTAAATACCCTTTATCTCAATATCTTGATTCTTTTGGTTTATCACCCTCTTATGCCCATTTTTGTTCTCTTATCACTGCTATTCCTGAGCCTAAATCTTATAATAAGGCTGTCAAAGACCCTAAATGGCAGGATGCTATGGCTGCTGAGATTACAACGTTGGAATCTAACCAGACTTGGACTGTCACTCCCTTGCCTCCTCATAAAAAGTCTATTTGGTGCAAGTGGGTATATAGGGTCAAGTATAAGGTTGATGGGATAGTGGAAAGGTATAAAGCAAGGCTTGTGGCTAAGGGTTTCACTCAACAAGAAGGTCTAGACTTCACAGAAACCTTCTCTCCTATAGCCAAGATGACTTCAGTTAAAACTTTGCTTGGTATTGCTGCTATGAGGGGTTGGCACCTTGTTCAGCTTGATGTAAACAATGCTTTCCTCCATGGTGATCTCCATAAGGATGTTTACATGCAGTTGCCTTCGGGTTTTCACAGCAAGGGGGAGCATTTGGTTTGTAAGCTTAACAATTGTATGGTCTCAAACAGGCCTCAAGACAGTGGTATTCCAAGTTTTCATCTACCATTTTGAAGTGTGAATTCAAGCAATCTAAGTCTGATTACTCTTTGTTTACCAAGAAGTTCAATCAGTCCTTCATAGCCCTATTATTTTATGTTGATGACATTCTCATTACTAGAAATTATGTTTATTCTGTTGAAGAACTTAAGGTGTTCTTGGATCAAGAATTCAAGCTTAAAGATCTTGGAATCCTGAAATATTTCCTTGGTCTTGAAGTGGTCAGATCAGAACAAGGTATATCTTTGTGCCAAAGAAAGTATGCCTTAGAGATACTTAAAGATGTAGGCATGACAGAATGTAAGCCTAGCAGAGTTCCTATGGAGCAAAACTTAAAATTGAGCAAGTTTTATGGAGAGTTGCTACATGATCTTGGTGTTTACAGAAGATTGGTAGGCAGATTGTTATATCTCATTATTACCAGACCGGACATTGCTTACTCAGTACATAAATTGAGTCAATTTATGTCCAAGCCACGAAAACCTCATCTGGATGCAGCCTATAAAGTGTTGCAATACCTTAAAGGAAGTCCTAGTCAGGGTATTCTTTTGTCATCCAAGTCTGATTTGCACTTGAAAGCATACATAGATGTAGATTGGGCATCTTGTATTGACACAAGAAGGTCCACTACTGGGTATTGTATTTTCTTAGGTGATTTTCTAATTTCATGGAAATCTAAGACGCAATCCATAGTCTCTAGATCTTTAGCTAAAGCAGAGTATAGAGCCATGGTAGTAACTACTTGTGAAATCACTTGGATTTTGGCTTTGTTGAAGGATTTCGAAGTATTTCATCCAAAGCCTGCAATGCTCTTCTGTGACAATCAAGCAGCTATATATATTGGTGAGAACTCTGCGTTTCATGAAAGGACCATTTATATGGAAGTAGATTGCAACTTGGTCAGAGATAAGGTTCAACATAAAGTCATTAGATTGTTTTTCACTCCTACTCATTCACAGCTAGTTGATCTTCTCACAAAGGCTCTTAGTGGTCAACAATTGAAAGCACTACTTACAAAGATGAGCATTGTGAACATTCACAATCCTGGTTCTCATCTTGAGGGGGAGTATCAAAGTTGTAAATCTGATTAGAAAGGAAGAAAGGAACGAAGCAAAAAAAGAAAGAAGAGAAGAAATGAAGTTTGAGATAAAACGACAGTAGTGTAGTGTAGTTATTGTAGTACTGTAGTTTAATGTAGACTACAGCTACTTGTAGTTTAGTGATGTATTTAAGTAGGATGTGTTCACATGTGAAATAACTAACTAACACACATGCTATAACTAATCCCGTGTAATTTGGGATATTTTGCTTTGCTCTACTTTTGTATTTAGTCACAATTACTTGTACAAATTCATTCATTCAGTTGAAAGTCAATTTTCTTCAACTCCAATTTTCTCTCTAGCTTTCTGTTTCTTCTTCAAGATCCTTTCTGCTTTCTTATAGGATGATGTAACTCACGTTTTCTGCTAGAGAAATATCATCATTATCCTTTTTCTATTTCTTTTTCTTTTAAAAATCTTTATTCTCTTTTTCTCTGTTGGACCTGATTAACTGATTTAAAAGGAACAATAAAACAAAGCATCTTTAGGCTAAAAGGATGTTAGCAATGATTTAAAAATTCAACTATAAAGATGGAAGCAAATGACAGTGTTTGAAAAAGAACTTGCTAATGTTAAAATTTTGAGCTAGGGTAAAGTAATTAATTAGTGTAATACTCCTTATTTTTCAAAAGGACACTTAATGTCTTTCTATTTTTGGAGAGAGAACTAATGTTGACCTTGATGATAATTGTTAGGACATATGTGTTCACATGTTAAGAACATATGTCATATTTTATGTAAATTGGCTAATCCTTTGACAAAACGCACTCTACTTGTAATTGGGTAGTTCTAGGTGTTTTTAATATTTCAAGAAACAAGGTTTCAAGATCAAGTGTTGAAGTCATCAAGTCTGTCCAAGAAAAAGCAAGCTGAAGTGCAGAATTTTTAAAGCTCGACACCTGCTCGACACCTACCTCGACACCTGCTATCTGTCGAGAATTAAAAAGTCAGATTTCTGTTCTGATTTTCTTGGGATCCGTGAATGTGTTTTTGGGCCTTCTTTTCTTCTAACCCTAAACATATTTAAGGAGTGTTTTAAGAGCCGTCAACATAGACACAAGTTGCATAAGCATTGAGCAATCCTTGTTCAAGCAAATTGTGATCTAAGACGAAGTTCTTGACCTAGTTCATCTTCTTCAAGAAGTTGCTGTGTATTTTGCACCGTAGGGTTTTGTGACCAAGCATCTTCCTGATCTTCATTGCATAGGATGATCTGAAGAACTTTGCAGCCAACCTCTCTTCCTAAAGTTGGTGTTTGAAGTCGCGTACTGGGATCCGCGCATCTGGTTAGTCACGTACTTGGGAGCTGTGCATCAAAAGGGGGAACTGTCGCTACAGATCAAGTCCAATTGGGTATTGGGGTAAGGGTTCAACTGTAGGTTGGTAAGGTACTTGGGATTCCTTATTTGTAACCGCTTGATTTGATAATAGTGGAGTTTCGGGAGTGGTGACCTGAAAATCACCCGGTGGGGTTTTTGCCGTTAGGGTTTTCCCCATTCGTGAACAAATCACCGAGTTATTTATTTTTCCACTGCATATTTAGTTTTGGTGATTTGTTTGTGCTGCCATGCGTTTGCATGATAAATTGATTAATTAATAACTTGGCTAAATTAATTAATTAGTTTAAATCACAAGGGGTCATTCAATTTATGGCCTATCAAGTGGTATCAGAGCAGTCACACTCTGATTAGGTTTAATCTTTGCTGTGATTGATCCATTGACCCCTGTTTGTCATGGATAGATGATAATCTCTTGTTATACCTCCTTTATTTGATGGGACTAACTATGCCTACTGGAAAGTACGCATGAGAGCTTTTTTGCAGTCCTTAGATGAAAAGGTGTGGCAAGCTGTTGAGATTGGCTGGACCAAGCCAATAGAAGCGCCGGCCGATTGGGATGAAGCCAAGATCAAGGCGGCAAACTTCAACAGCAGAGCGTTGAATGCTCTATTTAGCGCTGTCACCAATGAGGAGTTCAAGAAGATATCCTCAACAGAAACTGCTAAGGAGGTGTGGACCATCCTCCAGACAACCTATGAAGGAACAAAGGCTGTCAAAGATTCAAAACTACAGAGGCTCACTACTAGCTTTGAAGAAATTAAGATGGAGGAGGATGAGTCGTTCGATGAGTTCTATACCAAGCTTAAAGACATAGTGAACTCAGCCTTCAATCTTGGGGAAACCATCCCTGAACCCAAGGTTGTAAGGGAGGTGCTCAGATCTCTACCTGAGAGATTTCATGCCAAGATTACGGCAATAGAAGAATCAAAGGACATTGGTAAAATTCCTTTGACTGAGTTGGTTGGGAACTTGCAGACCTACGAGCTAGGGTTATCAAGAATAGGCAAGTCAAGCAAGGGCAAGAGCATGGCCCTGAAGGCGAAGAGCAGTGATACAAATGAGTCTTCCGATGATGAAGATTCCAAGATGAAGTCCTACATTACAAGGCAATTCAAGAAGTTTATGAAAAATGCCAATGGGAGGAACTTCGACAAGGACCGAAGGCAATCCAGTTCTTCACAATTCAAGAGCCAAGACAAAGGAAGGAAGGATGCCAAGGATGGCGGTCAGTACACTGTTCCGGCAGGATCAAAGTGTTTTGGGTGTCATGGGTTTGGACATATAAAGAATGAGTGTCCTACATATCTGAAGAGCATTGGAAAGAGCAAGGCTCTTGCTGCAACCCTGAGTGACACTGAGCTTGAAGATGATTCCGACAATGAGGATGACGGAATTCTAAATGCCTTCACTGCCTCAGTCAATTCTACTGAAGGGATTGTTGAGGAAGAAGAAGAAGAAGAATTGGTGGACACTGAATGTGAGAAGATGGATGACAAAGATGATATCCATTCAGCCTATGAGAAGTTTTACAAGCTCTCTGAAAAGCATGAGAAGTTATACAGGCTGGCCACCAAGAAGCTCAGTGATGTGGAACTTGATAGAGAAGAATTGTCCACAAAGTTTGATGAGGCGAATCAAACTATTGGTGCACTGAGGTTTGAAAACAACTTCCTGGCTGAGAAGACCAAGAAGCTTGAAGCAGAGCTATTTCAAGTCAGAGCTCAACTGGAGAGGACTTCAAGTGCAAAACTTGATGAGATGCTCAGCAACCAGAAATCTGCTTCAGATCGAACAGGTTTAGGGTATGGTCTTTCTTTCTCTAACTCTGCTTCTACTAGTTCTACTGTTTTTGTTCCTCCTGCTAATACTGTTAAAATTGAGAACATTGATGTTAAAACTGAATTAGCTAGTGAGAATATAGACAAGGAAAAATCCATCTTAGGAGCACCCCCTAAGTTAGATAAGAAAGATGCTAAAATCCCTAGGGATAAGAAGGCTAACCCTCAAAAGCCTAAACAAAAGAAGCAGCATCTCTGTTATCATTATGGAGCTGCCGGTCATACTCGACCAAATTGCTACAAGTGGCTAGCCACCCAACAAAGCAACAGTATGACAGCATCTGGAAGCCAAAATCAGCTTCAATCCTCTCTTGCTCCTCTTGGAGATCTTCTGAAAGCCATCATGTTCCTTTCGAACTTGAACGGTTTCAATTCTTCCCCCTCACCGCCGGTTCAAGGATTTAATCAAAGGAAAGGCTCTTCCAAGGTGTGGAAGAAAAAGGACTCAAAGTGATTTCATCACTCTCTTTTCCCTTCTTGTTATCCTTGTGTGTTGCATTGCTTGTTTGTTTTGCATTTTTATTGAGTCAGTCTAGTTTTATGCATTGTTTTGCTTTGTTAACATGTTTTTGTGTGTTTACTTTCAGTGTTGTTTATTTTTGTTTTGATATAAAATAAAATAAAATTGAAAAATTGAAAAATACAAAAACAGTGTGTGTTTTGTGTACATTGGTACTTGTGTACCTTAGATGGCCAATGAAACAGAGTTTTCTAAACTTTGTATCTCTTGTAGCTGAAATGAGCATCTTTATGCACAACTAAGCAAGTGAGCTTTGTGGCTCATGATTGTGATGAGTAAAATTAGGTTATTTCTTTAAACTTAACACTCATTTCACTCTTTTTGACGGGTAGGACTAGAAAATCCTAAGAGAAAGGCATAAATAACCATCTCACCACTGTTGCCCGCCAATCATTAATGACATCTGTATGCTTCGACATAGCAAAAGTGTGATGTCAATGACATTTGTGTGCTTAGGCATAGCAAAATTGAAATGTCAAATATCAATGGGTATTTCTTTTCTTTCTCATAAGCCCATGCATGATATGCTTAAAAAGAAAATATGCAAAGAAATAAAAAGCAAAAAGATTAAAAATGCTTTAAAATGGTTGCAAGTGTGTATTCTAGGAGATGTGGGAGTTATAGGATGTACCTCGAAGGTGATAGTCCCCATCAAATAGTTATGATTGTGTGTGAGTTAAAGTTATTTTCTCATATCTCAAATCGTCATAACATGTATACACATATGCAATCTTGCGATGTTTTTCACACACAACACGCAATATTCTTTGCTACTTTTGATACATGTGCAGGTACAATGTGATTTGGCCATCACAAAGGTTTTACATGTACTTTTGTATGCTCACTAAACTGTCATGACTTATTTTTGAAATATAAAATTGGTTAGACTTGTTTAGTGTGTGTGTGTGTTTTTGGGAGATCCATGTGCTTAAATTTTCATTGAGAGATGATTTTTGAGAGCTTTTTATGTTGGTTGGATCATGGTTGAGGTGTTTGTCTTGATTGCATTCACGTCTGTGTTTTTCTCTTCTCGAAAAACTGCTTTTCTCTGCTGACTCGACACCTTCTCGATACCTCCTCGATACCTGATCATCTGTCGAGCTTTTCAAGTCTTTTTCTTATCGCAATCTCGACACTTCCTCGACACCTGGTGGATCGATCGAGACTCTCTCTGTCTCCTTGATACCTTCTCGACACCTAGTCGATCGATCGAGCTTCAGGTATCAGTTCAGCTGTTCTTACCTCGATACCTCCTCGACACCTTCAGCTGTCGAAGGCCAATTTCTTGACACCTTCCTCGACAGCATCCTCGATACCTCTCGACACCTCAGCTGTCGAGATTTACTGAGGTGCCTATTTAAGCTCTCGTCGCGATTTCTCTCTCATTTCTCGATCTCTCTTCGATCTGTCCAAGGCTGTTCATCTTCCAAAAACATTTTTTCTTCACTCCAATCTCCATCCCACGTGATTTTCGGCCTTCCTTGCTTCAAATCAAGTGGTATGATCTTCTTTTCCAGTCCTTTTTCATGCATTTCATGATTTTGAAACTTAGGTTTTGAAGTTTTTGAAAATTTTGGGGTTTTTCTAAATTGATGAGTTTTTCTTGAAATTTTGGGTTGGTTTTTCACTCAAATGATTTTAAAATGTCATACATTGCATTCCATAAGCATTAGAATGATATTTTCATGCATTTAGATGTGTGTTTCTTGTATGTGTGCTGCTAGGTTTGGATTGGGCTGAGCCCATGATGCTTTTTATGGTTGCATGTCACATGACCATGCATTCCCATGCATACGTACATTTTGTTCAAGTTATTATATTATTTGAACTGTTTGGGACTTTTCTGATTGTCTCCCTCTCTATCTCTTTTCTCATTCTTTTACGGTAGTAGTGTCTATGGCACCCAAACGTAAATCCACTCCTGCTCAGAACCCTCTGCATTTTGGAGCTTCCTCTTCTTCTGATAATGCTCCTTTTAACCTTCGGTTCCGTGATGGAGATGCCCAAAAGGCATTTACTGAGAACTTTTCTAGACGAGGTGTTCATTCAGAACGCCACATCATTTTGGCGGACTTCGCCGACACTGACCTTCCCTCTGTCATCCACAGTAGGGGATGGGAGTCACTGTGTGACGTCCCGGTCACTTGTCCTCTCGTACTAATTCAAGAGTTTTACTCCAACATGTACGGGATTGATCGTTCAGTACCTCTCTTTCATACTCGCGTTCAAGGTACGCGCATTGCTGTCACACCGCAGCTGGTTGCGGATGTGCTTAGAGTCCCTAGGATAGAGTTTCCTGACTATCCTACTTGTGAGCGACTGAGGACTGTGTCCAAGGATGAGCTCATTTCTGCTTTTTGTGAGCGCCCTTCTGAGTGGGGTGAGCATCAGTACACATCATGTAGACCTTTTGCTAAAGGTCCTAGATTCCTTAACATGGTGATGACTTTTGTACTTCATCCTCTCTCTCACTATAACTCTATCACAGAGCCTCGTGCTCGTTTCTTGCTATCTCTACTTGAACATCTTACGATAGATTTTCCTTCTCACTTCATTTTCTCTATCATAGATGTTCATTTAGATGCGGCGTCCCGTGATAAGCTCATCTTTCCTTCTGCTATCACGAGGATACTACGCCATTTTTCCATCCCTTTCCCTGTGTCCGACCACTTCACACACATATCTGCCATAGATGCCGCTACCGTAAAACGTAGTGAGGCGCAGTTTAGGTCGAGACAGCCGGATTCCACTACGCCTTCGCGTTCGGCTCCATCCAGATCTGCTCCATCTACATCGACCCCTCTTCCTTCTTCAGGCGATGTATCTCTTGGAGATATCATGGCGCAGCTGTAGTGCATGGATGCTCGCCTTGATACACTCACCACTGAGTTGTATCAGGTGAACGTTCGTGTTGGTCGTATTGCATGACGGCAGGCGACCATGGGTGGTTTTGCTTCTGAGGCTTCTCCTCCACCACCTCCTCCAGTTGTTTCAGATTCTGATGCTGAGGATGATGATGATAATGTGGATGACGATGATGCTTCGGATGATGATGATGGAGATGCTAGCTCTACTGATGAGATGTCTACATGACACTCTACCCTTTGTCATTCGTGACAAAAAGGGGGAGTAATTTTGGACTATGAGAGTAGTCATCTTAGGGGGAGAGTTAGTATAGGACATTTTTGATAGGGGGAGTATTCATATTTTTGAGGGATGTAGTGAGGTTTTGATGTATCTTTTCTTTTCTAGTCTTTATAGATACATTGATCTTGTATATGAGGTCTTGTGACCAGTTTTACATACATTGTACTTATCTTTCTATATATGTGGATGTATGTTTCTTTTTCACCTATCTCTTCATGTGTTGTTTCTTTTCTATCTTTAGACACATGTTCTTTATACTTGTATGAAATCTAATTATTTCTGTTTCACACAAGATGCCTTGATGAGTTTTGTTTTAAAGTGTTTCAGAAATACAGGTTGTCAAAGTCTACTTGCCATAAACTCTCTTCTTGCAAATTTTTTCAAGAGTTTGTGTTAGGATAGATTTTATTGTATTTAACAAGTGAATATGAGTTAAGTGATTTATGACTTCTCTCATATGTTCATTTGTTTGTTGTGGTTTTGTCACGGATTGCCAAAGGGGGAGATTGTTAGGACATATGTGTTCACATGTTAAGAACATATGTCATATTTTATGTAAATTGGCTAATCCTTTGACAAAACGCACTCTACTTGTAATTGGGTAGTTCTAGGTGTTTTTAATACTTCAAGAAACAAGGTTTCAAGATCAAGTGTTGAAGTCATCAAGTCTGTCCAAGAAAAAGCAAGCTAAAGTGCAGAATTTTTAAAGCTCGACACCTGCTCGACACCTACCTCGACACCTGCTATCTGTCGAGAATTAAAAAGTCAGATTTCTGTTCTGATTTTCTTGGGATCCGTGAATGTGTTTTTGGGCCTTCTTTTCTTCTAACCCTAAATATATTTAAGGAGTGTTTTAAGAGCCGTCAACATAGACACAAGTTGCATAAGCATTGAGCAATCCTTGTTCAAGCAAATTGTGATCTAAGACGAAGTTCTTGACCTAGTTCATCTTCTTCAAGAAGTTGCTGTGTATTTTGCACCGTAGGGTTTTGTGACCAAGCATCTTCCTGATCTTCATTGCATAGGATGATCTGAAGAACTTTGCAGCCAACCTCTCTTCCTAAAGTTGGTGTTTGAAGTCGCGTACTGGGATCCGCACATCTGGTTAGTCACGTACTTGGGAGCCGTGCATCAAAAGGGGGAACTGTCGCTACAGATCAAGTCCAATTGGGTATTGGGGTAAGGGTTCAACTGTAGGTTGTTAAGGTACTTGGGATTCCTTATTTGTAACCGCTTGATTTGATAATAGTGGAGTTTCGGGAGTGGTGACCTGAAAATCACCCGGTGGGATTTTTGCCATTAGAGTTTTCCCCATTTGTGAACAAATCACCGAGTTATTTATTTTTCCGCTGCATATTTAGTTTTGGTGATTTGTTTGTGTTGCCACGCGTTTGCATGATAAATTGATTAATTAATAACTTGGCTAAATTAATTAATTAGTTTAAATCACAAGGGGTCATTCAATTTGTGGCCTATCAATAATAAAAAAAAATAATACTAAATGTTAGCCATTAATTGAATTAATTAGGTTTTTTTTTTCTTGTTTTTTTTTTTTTTTTTTTTGGTTATAAGGTAAGTATGAAAATACAAAACACTTTTATTATTTTTATTATAGGGAGAGGATTTACTACAACCTTGTATGCAGTAATTGTTGCATAAAGGGTAAGGTGGCAGCTAAAGAAAAATGACAACAAATTATGGGTTAAGCACATAACCTTTGGACACTTGTCACCTCTCTTTGATTATCACCTTACCTTTTTCTCCTTAATTTCAAGGGACTAGTCACCTTGAATTAACTAAACTATCTTTACATTGAATAATTTTTATCCTGATTCATATCTGTATACCTATTGAATAATCTTACTTAGACCCAACTAACAAATTAGTAGATTAAGTGTCACTTTAGTCCGTATTTAATAATCCAAATTATCCAATAGATAGTGCAACAATGGTAAATAATCAACCACAAACATGTCACCACAATCCAAAAGTAATAAAACAACACAAGGATTTGGTGACAAAGTAAAAATCTTTTGATGAACTCTTCGAATAAAAAACCACTCTAAAATCTAAATAACCTATCTTGGAAATTTCACTTTAGAATAAACAATTATAATAGTCTTGGAAATAGACTCTTCTCCCTATGCAATTTGAGCAATCCTCTAACTAGCCACAACTTAGATGGAGTTAATTATAAATAGTAATGAAAAATTAGTAAGTTCATATGAAATTAATTTTCAACCACTTATAGTTAATTACTTCAATAAATTGTTACAAAAATTACGAAATAATGGTGTAATTCTAAAATATCTGAATAAATAAAATAAAATACAAAGACTTTCATTAGTAAGTAGTACAATTTAGTTTAAACTCTGGCCCCTATCATATGCAACGTGCACTTTGAGATTTAGAGCCCGTTTGGTAATGTTGTTCTAATAATGTTGTTTAAGTATTGAAAAAATACGTGTAGGTAAAAAATTGTTATAAAAATACGTGTTGTGTTATTTAAACAACGAAAATTGTTGTTTAAATAACATAACCAAACACCCCTTTAAAGACGAGGACTTGTATGGCCTACATAGTAGAATGATAATGGAATTTGGGACACCCCAATCGGTGATTGACAATAGTTGGATTGAGACCTGGTGCAATATTGCACCATGTAATACCTTCTCAATGGTTCAGATCAAAAGTTAAAAAGTTAACTTTTGATATCAACCATTGGATGAAGGAAGTTAAAAAAGTAAAAAAGGTAAGAGTTAAAAAAAAAAAGTTAATAATTTTGAAAAGTGAAAATGATGTGAAAGGAATTGCATGAGGCTATGGCGCTGGACCTTCTCCTAATCTATTGTATATTTCGTCTACTTTTAAAAAACCTAGCATTGATGAAGTTTTCCATACACTAACACACTCTTCTCTGAAATTGTAGGGCTATGGGTTTTCAGAGGATGCTTGTGCGGCAAGTCATTTGGGTTTGGGTGATATTATCAGCAATAATGGTAGCTGCAACAATAGCATTTTAATTAGCCTTGCCTGAGAGCATTCGCACCCGCACTGGCATTGGCATATGGCATATGTTAGTATATTTTACAATCAACGCACAAAAAACCCACTCCATCTGGCCTTCTAAACTTGTAAACTTTTTTACAATACTGCTACAGTACCATCTTATATGTAGGATGGTGCTTTAGCAGTATTGTAGAATTATTATATTATTTCTCTCTCTCTCTCTCCCATTCAGCTATTTCTTTTTTTTTTTTTTCCTCTGATTCTCTCTTTCTTTCATCCTCAGTTCTCACTCCTTCTTTCACATCTCCTTCTCTCATCTCTCTCTCTCTCTCTCTCTCTCTCTCTCTCTCTCTCTCTCTCATTTTCAAAGCATGCCACTGAAGTTGGGTTGGATTCAACGTAGTCATGGCGTGGTAACGGTATGGTCATGGCGTGGCGTCATCGACGCGTGGCTTATGGCGTGGTCTTAATGGTGACGGTCTAGGTCTGGATTGATGATCGGGTCATGGAAGAGGAAGATCTCGGTGGTGGTGGGAAAGGCTTGTTCTTGTAGTTGGGGTTTTGGGTTGAAGTGGTTGATCTTGGTGAAGACGGTGATGAATCCCAAGGATGAAGAAGAAGAAGGGTTTTGTTGGTTAACGAGTTTAAAGGAGAAAGAGTAGGAGGAGATGAAGAGGGTTTTGCAAGGTCTGGCCGTCGCTGAGATTATTGCCACCAATAGGATCAGAAGTTGGACCAGGATGACATGATGAAGTAGCGACGCCATAGAGGTGAGGCTGGGGATGTTGTGGGTTGTGGGTTCGTTAACGCTGCGTTGGGCCAGTTCGAACATTGCTTGGTCTCGAATTTGGTTGTGGGTTTCTCTATATTTGCTGTTCATGGTGGTGGAGGGTTTCCGTGGTGGTGGGTATGGATGATTGGTGGTGGTAGTGGATGATGTGGGTTTGTGGTGCCGTGGTGGTGGCGGGTAAAGGGCAGTGGGCATGGTGGTGGCTGATGTGGGTTTGTTTGATTATTTTTTAATGGGTTTGAAGCTGGGTTTGTGGGTGTTTTTTGGTTAGTTTGTGCCTAGATATTTGGTGGGTTTTTGGTCATGGTGGTTGCTGTGTGGTGGTGATTGGGTTTTTTGATAATTTTTTTAATGGGTTGTGGTTGGGTTTGTGGTTAGTTTTTGGTTGGTTTGCGTGTTGGTATTTGTTGGGATTGTGGTGGGTTTAGGGTTACGGTGGTTGGTGCATGGAGGTGGTGTGGATGAGAGGGTGGTTGGTGCATGGAGGTGGTGTGGATGAGAGGGTGGTTGTTGTGTGGAGGTGTGGCAGACAGGGTGACAGAGAGATAGAAATTAGAAATAAGTGGTAGATAATTTTATATTATTTTATTGTATAATTTATATTATTTTAGTGTATAGTATTGTAAAATAAAAGTTGGGATGTTGGGAGTATTGTAAAATAGTATGATATAATTGATAAAATAATTTTTTGAGATGGTAAAATAGGATATGATATGATTTTGGGATGTGGATGCTCTAACTGACCCAAGAACCCAACAGCAGATGCATATACAAAAAATAAGATGTTTTTATAAAAAAAAATAAAGTTTTTTTTTTATAATTTTTTTTATATAACAAAATGACCCACAAACAGTATAGTGGGACCATGATAGTACCCAAAAAAATAAAAAAATAAAGCTAAAACCTGATTTAAACCACATTTTAATATGATTTGATACGCACTTTTAGATTGCGTTTAAGATTAGAGATTAAAGTCAGATTATTTTATTATTTTATTTATTTTTGTTATTATTTAGCTTTTTTTTGTTACTATTTGTAAGTTCCACTTCTCTTTTTAGTACTATCCATGAGTCTTATTGTATTATTTAAATTAATTTTTATTTTTATTTACAATACTTTAAACAAATTTTTTTTTAATTTTAACTAAATAAGTTGTTTATAGACAAATCCTTAATTTTTTTTTTCTTTTTCAGGTGTGATGTAGTCTTTGTTAAAATTGGAGTAATGATTATAAATTTTAATAATTTGGGTGTGTACTTATAGATTCTCTCGGACAATTAACCCTTATAGGCAACTGAGTGAATTATACTTTAAAAAAAGTTTAATCGGTGCTGTTGTGTATTACTTAAGTGTAATTTTAATTTAGACCTTATCAAAGTCAAAGTCTACCTTAAAATTTGTATTTTGGTATCAATTAAAAAAAAAAAAAAAAAAAAAAGAGAGAGAAAAGAAAAGGCAAAGGTTTACTTTATGGTCTACCTTTGAGGTGAAGGATCCAGATCATGATAGGTTTTCACTTTAAGCGGTGAGGAATTTTGTCCACAAATTATTTGAAAACATTTTTGTTACAGTTTTAATATGATAAACGGTAAACAGTTAATTATCATTTATACTTAAATTTACCATCTCTTATTCACTAATTGCACACCGTCATATCACAGTTATTGTAAAAAGTTGTAAAATTTTTTTATAATCCTACATATTTTCTCCTGGTGGGCGCTTTTAAAAAGTCCAGCATCTTAAGGCTCATTTAGTATGTATGTTTAAATATTGGTTAATGTTATTTAAAACTAAAAATATGTGTTTAAAAGGGTGTAGTGAAGCCTTAAAAGCTGAAACGTACCAACTTCCAAAACTCTAATCTTAGATGCTCTTCTGGGAAAATAGTGGGGCTATGGGTTTCCATTCGATGCTTGTGCTAGTCACGTGTGTTGGTGTGATGTTAACAGCAATAATGGCAGCCGCAGCAATAGCATATCCATTAGCCTTGCCTAACTGCTCCGACAGCTGTGGGGATGTAAAAATTCCATATCCCTTTGGCACAACTGAAGGTTGTTACTGGAAAGAAAGTGAAGACTTTCATATCAACTGCAACAAATCGAACGACCAACTTCAACCATTCATCGGAAACATCGACATTACAAGCATTTCCCTCGAAGGAGAGATGAACATCATGATGTATAACGCCATTGACTGTTACAACCAGTCGGGTACGCCTCTGTCAAATAACACGGAACCAAGTCTCACGGTCGTCCCTAGTTTCACGGTTTCTGTCACCAAAAACAAGTTCGTGGCAGTTGGCTGTGACACTTACGCATTCCTTAATGGTATTCTCAAAGATGCACCGTTTACCACCGGCTGCCTGTCCGTATGTAACAACACACGCAATATTGTAAATGGGAGTTGCTCTGGGATTGGGTGTTGCCAAATAGATATTCCTGAAGGTTTGACAGATATTAATTTCACAGCATCTAGCTTTAATTACCACAGTGGTGTCTGGTCTTTCAATCCGTGCAGCTTTGCCTTTATTATCCAGAAAGACCAGTTCAATTTCTCCTCAGCTTATCTAACCAGTCTACGAAACAATGAAAGCTTGCCAATGGTTCTTGATTGGGCAATTGGTAACGAGACGTGTGAAGTTGCTCGGATAAAAGAGAATTACATATGTGGAGCAAATAGCAATTGTTCTGATCTCAAAAATGGTGCTGCTTCTGGGTACCGTTGCAAGTGCAAGGAAGGTTACTATGGGAACCCATACCTCAAAGATGGTTGCCAAGGTATACATTCAATTTACTTACTTACCTACAACAAGTTTTTAAAAAATAATAAAAGGTTTATATTTTTCACGAATTTTTAAAATATTGCCTTATTTTAGTTACACAAAAAATGTTACTTTTTTTTTTTACTAGTTTTTAAACTGATAGGTTGTGATTATTAATAATAATTATAATGATGATGATGATGATGATGATGATGGATGCATGTATAAATGGTGTTATACAAATGATTGTGACTTACAATTTCAATAAATTTTGAATTTTTTTTATCTGTCTTTAATTGAATCGTTAGACAATACTTTTATTTTCGTTTAGGATTTGGCTTAATTTTAGTATTTTTTAAAAATAAATTTTTATTTTATTTTATCGAGAGACTGTCATGATATCCATTAGTTAAATAAAAAATTAAAATTAAAATTCACTACTAATTGTTTTTTATATTTAAAATAAAAGGACATATTTAGTTAAATAAGAATTAGAGGTAAGCCAAATTATTTAGTTTAAATAAATGGTCTCTTTTGATTATACTTCTTCTTAGTGTTTTATTTTTGGGCATTTGAATTAATTCTTCTTAGTTACTTTAAATGACCTTTGTAACTACAGACATTGACGAATGCAAGAAGGGAAAAATATGCCCGGGAAAACAAAATTGTGTTAATGAAGCCGGGAGTTATCATTGTTTGTGCATCAAAGGATACCATAAGGTTGAAGAAGTATGTGTTCCTAGTCGATCATCACTAACAATTTACCTCGCGGTTGGTGAGTATGTTTACTGTATGTCTATATCGTATGATTAGGTTATTGCATGAAATGCAACGCCCAATCGATGGTTGGGAGGAAAAGGACCTTACAGATGGTTGGGAGCAAAAGTTTTTTTTTTTTTTTCCCAACCATTAATATGGTATTGCATCTCATCCTCCTCCCATGTAGAGGATTCTATCATATCATCAATTTTTATTTATTTTTGACTGAAATCATATCATCAAGTTGGATCAATCTGTCACGATTAATGGACCAAAATCACGGCCATTTTCATATTTCATAAAAATATTTTTCTGAGATTGATTTTGAGGTAAGGTCCTAGCATTACTCGTAAACATTCGTTATGGTTTTTTCTTAGCTAAGCCATATATTAAAAGGAGGTCAGCAATGATTTAAAATTTTAACTTTTTCTTCCTATCAAACACACACAGTCACAGCCATATGTTAATCTTTTATGACCAGAAGAGAAACATAGATGATAAAGGTTTACCTTCAAACTAGTTTGGAGAAAAATCTTTCAAACTTTTCATATATCTTTTTAGTAAGTGTAAAATTTGAAAATATAACCATTAGATTGCATGATTTTTATGTTCTTAAATTTCATTCAAATCGAATGTTATTTACAATTCAATCAATTAAATTATTTTTTATGGATTATTTTAGATCAAAAATTTGAAATTTAAACATTTGATTGATGGCATAGTAATTGATCTTTAATTTTCTTGAAATTTTGCAAGAATAGAGGATAGGGGTGTGCATGGATCGGGTTGAATAGTTTTTTCTAACTAACCCACCATGGTGAGTTAAAAAAAATCCAACTTAACCAAACTCATCATAGAGGTCCAACCCAACCCACCCAACTCACGTAGATTGGGTTGGACCCATAGGTTGGACAGTTTTTTATATATATTTTAATTACTATTATTATTATTATTATTAAATTGAACATTAAAATAACACTACTACAAATAAGAGCAAATTTATAATCAAATAATCATGAGTATAACACCAAACAAACACAAACTATATGAAGAGAACTTAATTTTTGAGTTTTATTTAGGAAGAGGGGAAAAAAAGTAAATAAAAAAATTGTATAATATATATTTTTAATATATTTTTAAAATTTAAATATATATTAAATATAGGTGGGTCAAGTTGGGTTAGATAAATTTGTGAATCCTAAGACCCAAACCCAACCAAAAAATTTCATAACCCAACCCAACCTACCAACAACGGGTTGGGTTGGATCAGGTTGATTTTGCCTACTTTGCTGCACACCTTAATAGAGGATATAATAAGAATATGTAATTGAATGCTTAGATTTTTAAAATGAACAAAATTTAGCTACAAAATTAGTTGTAACCTAAGGTTACAACCTTACTCGATAAAATAAATATTACTATATATTTTAAAAACCTAATCGTTGAATTGCATGTTCTTTACGCTTTTAACATACTGTGGTCAAATTTTGTGTTAATCGGATATCATTTACTATATGATCTATAAGTTTATATTTTATGAATAATTTTTAATTACAAAAACTTTCAATCTAAACATTTTATTGATGATATAGCTATTGATCTTTAATTTTTAAAGAGTTTTATAAGTATAGAGGATATAAGAAGTAGATGTAATCTAATGATAGATATGTTAAAATTCATCTTTAATAAAAAGATATCGAGTAAGTTTTTTAAATTACAATTAATTTTGTTGTTAAACTTTCTCCTTTCAAAATTGACACTTAAAAGAAAGATATAAGAAACATTTGAAGGGTTTTGCTTATAACCTTTTTCAAAACAGAAGGACTTACCTAATGGACTTATCCTCTTAGAGCACGGTAAAATAGAAAAAGTTGCAAATTTTACACAATTTTTACTTAAAAACTACCCACATTAGTTTGTCTAAAACATTGTTTATGTGCAAAATTGCTATAGTAACTGTACATATATGCACATTTACTATAACTTTCTATATAATTATTTTATATTTTCTCTCTCCTCTCTCTCGCCTTGTCAGACTCTCTCTCACTCACTCTTCAATGCCAAGAAGAAGCCGACTGCCAACATCCATCCACCATCACAACTAACCAACCAACCACCACCACCACCACCACAACCAACCCATTACAACGTCAATTTAATCCAAACACAATCAACCCAAAATTAATGAAAATCATCACAAACCCAACTTAAAACCAACTCAAGTAGAGAGTGTGAGTGTTTTGAGCCATGGAGGCTTGGTAGAGAGATTTTTTTACAAGTTTGAAGAGAGCACTGATTGATAGAGAAAGAGGGGGAGAAAGAGAAAGATTTTTTTTTTTTTTTTTTAAGAAATGAAAAAGAAGAAGAAGAAAGAAAGAAAAAATGTAGAAGAAGAAAGAAGGAGAGGAGGAAAGAAGAAAGTAGAAAGGGGAAGAAGAAAAAGAAAAAGAGAGTGTTTAGAGAAGTGGTGTGTGGTAAGGTGGTGGGGCTGTGTATGGGTAAGAAAAAAAAAGTGAAAAAGTATTATTTTAATAAAAAATATATATTATAAACAATCTGATGCAGACGTTTTTGCAAATTGATTATTTAAAATAAAAAAAATTGATTTTTATTGTGAAATAGGAGGAAACTTTTATGCCTCCAATGCTAATCCTCTTATTTTAATTTCTTTCAAATAAATAACAAGAGTTTACATTGTGTCTGGATGTGGCGTAAACCCTTTGGTTTACGCCATCCAATAACAGTACGCCACATCATCATTTATTAAAAATTGAATACAACTTGCAAAAAACAAACGCCATTTCACATAACAAAACACCATCTCCTCCTTTCTAATTTCTATCATTCAAGTCAAAATAAAATCTCATCTCTTCATCACAAGAAACACCAATCCAGCAACCTGCCATGCATATGCCAGAGTTGTTGCCTTCACCATCACCTAATCTTCTCTCCCTTTCTTTGCAACAAACACCATTTTACATAACAAAATCCCATCTCCTCCTTTCTAATTTCTATCATACAAGTCAAAATAAAATCTCCTCTCTTCCTCACAAGAAACACCAATCCAGCAACCTGCCACACACATGTCAAAGTTGCTGCCTTCACCATCACCTAATCTTCTCTCCCTTTCTCTGCAACAAATTTGAACCAACATTAAATAAAATTTGTAAATAGTACCCAATCAATTTCCAGCACACAATAATCTCAAAAGTTGGAATGAAACCTAAAGAACTCCACAAGAAGGAACTTTGAAGTTTGAACACCAATTTTATATACCAATAATGAAATTTACAAAACCCATTTCATGAAAACCCCAAAATACAACAAAAATACAATAAACCCACCTAAATTTCCTCTAAAATAGAGCAATTTAAAAGTGATCCAACTGAAAAATTGTACGAATCATTTTAAATAAACATCATCAAACCCTAAAGTCACCATCCCAATCTCCATCTTTGTGCGCACACAATGAACCACCAAGTCACCAATCCATTGCTACAGAAAATCCTTAAAACCCACAAAAAGCCGATACCCTCAAATTCGAATCAAACCATATACAACATATGTTTTTGTGGAGAGTGGGATAGTAGATAGGACGTCGACAACGGCAGCAAATTTTGTGGCTTGTGGTGGCATATGGCGGCATGGGTGGTAGGGTGCTGGCTTCTCTGTTCTTGAAGACTTGAATGATGGAAATGAGAGAATTTGAGATTTTGATTTCTGAAATAGGATTGTGTGGGTAGAAAGTTGTATTTAAATTTTTTATTAAATGATGACGTGGCATTGTATTATTGGTGGCGTAATCCAAGAGGTTTATGCCACATCCGGATAGAATTTAAACTCAAATAACAAACATCTAGTGCTCAAAACGAAGAAATCTCACGACACTTTTCTAGTCTTTTCACGTTGACTTTTTTAGACTGCCATTGTCATGTTTGGTCACGTTACTCACGTTGTCTTCTGGACCTGCTTTACAAGCCATAATAAAACAAACCATTGTTAGGTTAAAAGGACGTTACTAAAAAATTCAATGATGACAGCAGATTACACTGTTTGGTGGTGTCCCCTTCCCTTAGTTGGAATTTTGAGATTGACAAAGTTTGCCTACAAGTGGCTAAAAAATTAACAAAATTACATATTTTGAACTTTCAATAGCTGAATTATATGTTTTTATACTCTTAATTTGTATGTCAAATTTAGTTTAAATTGAATATTATTTATATTATTCGATTTATAAATTTATTATTATGAATAATTTAAGGTTATAAAAACTTGAATTTTAAGTATTTGATTAATGACATAAATATTGATTTTGATCTTCTTGAGATTATGCAAGCATGGACGATATAATTAAAAAATAAAGTACAATATAATGGAGGATTTGTCAAAAACTCAAAATTCACATTCAATAAAAAAATATAGTGGAAGTTTGTAGCCATTACCTACAAATTAGTTCATAGGAAAACTTTGTTCTTTGAGATAGGAAAAAGTTATTTAGTGTAAAGTCTAAAGACAAAGTTTGACTATATCTCCTGCTAAAAAATTAACATGGTTACATATTTTGAAATTTTAATTGTTAGATTACATATTTTTTATATTCTTGACATACATGTTAATTTTTGTGTGTAAAAAAGATGTTATTTATTATTCGATTTATAAAAGAATGTTTTATGCATTATTTTATACTACAAAAACTTGAAATTTCAATATTTGATTGGTGACATAACTATTGATAAAATTTTGCAAGCAATGTAATAGAAAAAAAGTAATTCAATAGTGAATTTATCAAAATTTATATATAATAAAAAGATATTGAGCGGTGTTGTAAGCATTAACTACAATCAATTGCATGTAGCCAAACTTTGTCTTAAGTGTAATACTTTGTTTCTCAAAAAAAAAAAAAAAGTGTAATACTTTTTAATTTTTTTTAAAATAATACTAAATGTCTATCTATTTGGAGAGAGAACTACTAATAACGGTGATTATAAAAACCAAATAAATAAATGCTTTCCATTAATTTAACTAAATAATTTTTTGTCCTTATATGGATTAAGGTATGAAAATACATATATAGCACTCTTATTTTATAGCTTTTATTATTTTGCCATGCCGAAAAGCAGTTTCTCAATTTTTTTATTGAACAGAATAATCATAACACTTTAACAATATAGTCTGTCGATCATAGACCCTAAATGCATGTTATTGCAAAAGGTCCAAAACTAAAACTCTAGCAGTCTATCCTTATAATACTAAATGCATAATAGACCCTAAATGCATGTTATACTTGAGAGTTTTTGTTTTTTTGTTTTTTTTGGCTTGTTTTTGATTGGGTGACGGGTTAAGCTCTTTAGTTGCGGAAATGATATCAATAGGATGTTTTATTATTATTATTATTATTATTATTATTATTATTATTATTCACCGTCACGGACCATGCGGAAAATAAGAAATTTAGAGGGGTCCGCACATTGATTATATAAACGAGGCTACTGATTGAGATTCTCAACTAGGTTCGCTGGCTCAAGGTGCAAATTAAAACAATATGGATGGCCTCTAATAAGGCTCTTAGTACTACTTGTGGGAGGTTCAATCTTTGATATATAAGCCTTGATATTTTTAAAGAAATTATATATTCTGGGCTAATTGTCTTCTTCTCAGCTAACCAAGTAACATTGTACTTTTAAAAAGGATGTCAATTCAAAACTTGGTTCACCAGTTCTATTTTATATGTCCATATTTTTAGTTTTGATATAATTTGACATGAGCTGGATTTTATTAAAGCCGCTCATAGGAGATTTATATTTATGTGGCAGTCACTGAGTCACTATTTACGGTATAATTGAAATCTTGATTGATTCATCTTTATATGATACGTATATTAAATATTTAATTTGTCCTTTTACTGTGTTAAAATGTTTGCCATAAAATAGACAATGATACTAACAAAAGTATAAAGTTAAAACATTGTTCTTAGTGAAAATGCATGTTTGAATGTGTGTAGGTATCAGCATAATCAGCCTCTTAGTACTGCTTCTGGGATGTTCTTGGATATATTGGGGATTGAAAAAAAGAAAGATCATCAAACTCAAAGAAAAATTCTTCCAACAAAATGGTGGCTTATTTTTAAAACAGCAACTCTCTAATCGCCAAAAGTCTATCGAGACAACCAAAATCTTTACTCCAGAAGAGCTCAAAAAGGCCACCAACAACTATGACGAGAGTAGAGTCCTTGGCCAAGGAGGTTATGGAATTGTGTATAGAGGAGTATTATCAGATAACACAGTAGTTGCCATTAAGAAGTCCAAAATTGGTGATCAAAGCCAAATCGAGCAATTCATAAATGAAATGATTGTTCTTACCCAAATTAACCATAGGAATGTGGTTAAACTATTTGGTTGTTGTCTAGAAACAAAAGTTCCCTTACTAGTTTATGAATTCATCACAAATGGGACTCTTTCCAATCACATTCATGATAAAAGTTTATCTTCCTTACTTTCATGGGAGAAACGCCTGAAAATTGCAACAGAAATTGCAGGAGCACTTGCATACTTGCATTCGTCAGCTTCTATGTCAATTATACACAGAGATGTGAAAACTGCGAATATACTATTGGATGATGATTATACAGCAAAAGTGGCTGACTTTGGAGCTTCAAGGCTAGTTCCTCTTGATCAAACACAATTGAGCACTCTGGTGCAGGGAACTTTGGGGTACTTGGACCCAGAATACATGCAAACTAGCCAACTAACAGAAAAAAGTGATGTATATAGCTTTGCTGTTGTTATGGCAGAGTTGTTAACAGGTAAGAAGGCACTTTCTTTTGATAGGCCAGAAATTGATAGAAATCTAGCAATATCTTTTGTTTCTGCCATAAAAGAGGATCGCCTACTTCAAATTCTTGAAGATCACATTGTCAGTGAGGGTAATATTGAGCAACTAAAGGAAATTGCTAATCTTGCAAAAAGGTGCCTAAGTTTGAGAGGGGAGGATAGGCCTTTCATGAAAGAAGTGGCAAAGGAGCTAGAGAGATTGAGAAGTATGGAAAAAACTCCATTGGGAAACATTGATGTGGATGGAAAAAAGACTGAGTACTTGCTTAGTGCAACTAGTCACTCTTTCAACATTGAAGTTGGCACTGGTTGTTCTACTAGTACAACTGCTGAGAATGATAGCATCACAGAGCAAGTATTGAAATCTATGGAAGATGGGAGATAATTGCTTAGTCACCGGTAATAAATTTGTATCAATTGATAATTGAATTTGATATGGTATTATAATGAGCTACCTAATTTTGAAGTATGTATTCAACTCACAAAGTTGGTAGTTTTAAAGTTGTTTGGAAGTGTAGAAATTGTGTTTGTTTTGTAAGGTATTTTGACTATTGGAAGTGTAGTAATCATGGTAGTAGTTTTTTGTTAAGGACTGTTATGTATGTATTAATGGCAAAGATGTAGGTTTCTAATTAAGTTTTTTGTATTGATTTTTAAACGGTTTTTATCATCTGGTTAAGTGTAGCTCTCATTTATCCATTTCTCTCTCTTTTTGTGACTTTAAATTTTCAATTTTTTGTTCGTTCCTCTTTCACCCATATTAAAATTATGGGCAAATTACAATTTATCCACATGTGGTTTGGCTGAAATTTAAGTTGTCTATCCATGATTTGAAATTTTACACTTTACTCACCTAAGGTTAGTTCAGTTAGACTTTTGTAACCTAACTCTATTAAAAATAGTGCTAAATATGTAATTTTGCTTCACTTTTATATCTTTTTTCTTCAAAAATACAAAAATAAAAATAAAAATAAAATTACAAGATCAAATAAGATAAAACAGAATCCAATGGAACATTTGCATTATAGGATTTCAAATAATAGATAAGTAACTTAAATTTCGGTCAAACCTCAAGTGGGTAAAGTATTGAATTTCAAACCACAAGTAGGCAATTTAATTTTGGTTAAATTACATGTGAGTAAGTTGTAATTTACCCTAAAATTATTGATATATATATATATATATATATATAGAGAGAGAGAGAGAGAGAGAGAGAGAGAGAGAGAGAGAGAGAAACAATTAGACAATTTGATAGAAGTGGAGTTGCAATTGAACTTTTGTATGACATTATTTTTAGGGTTTGGGTCCTCTATTATTTAAAAATCTCCCATTCTCTAAGACACCTGATAGATAAGGAATCTAAAAGAAAATTGAAACCACGTCAATGGCATAGACTCCCTCTCTTAGCTTAAATCTCAAGAATCTCATTGTTGTTGTTATGGTGGGGATGGTTGAAGATGATAACAAATATCATAAACATTGAGTTGTTAGGAGAGAGAGAGAGACAGATGTAAGAAGAAGTAGAAGATGCTAGGAAAATCTAGAAGGAGAAAAAGGACAAAAAAGCTAATGTTTTTCTCCTCAATAATTGGGCTCACGACCCACGATATTACCAACATCAAATGACCCATATATATCTCTATATAAATTAAGATTAAACCTCATGTACTTTCTCTTTCATAAAATCAAGAATAAATTCTCACTTCATATATTTCATTATCCATTACTCCATTACTCCGTTATCACATCGGTTTGTAAATTTTCTTTGGTGTAAAATTTATTATAGTTTTAGTTTTCACAAAAAAAAGGATTAATATTAGTTGTAAGGACCAGAATCTAAGACGTAGGAATCCACTCCCTTTAGTATTGAGGGGTTGTTTCCCTTAAATTTGGCCCAAACTAATGAAATTTGTGAGAGATGGGAAGCAATAGCAATGAGGAGCTCTTCCTAAACTAATATCGGTATCTTCTTACAAGACTTGTCTCTCTCAAAGAAAACTGAAGTCTAATCTCTTTACATTCACAGTTCCCCCCTCCCGAATCCCCTCTCTTCCCCCTTCCTTCCCTTTATATAGCCTTTCCTCGTTGCATCTCCACCGTCCAATTTCATTGGGTTCCATCTCCCTTTTTCTGACACTGGTGATCTTTCCTATTAGAAGGGACAAGGGTAGGGTCCTACTGTGCTACGGCCTATACCGATCATTTCCTCATTTAATGCGGCTGACACAGCTTCCAGCTTTAATTAATGCAGAGGCGGCGACCTAAACATAGGCCTGTGTCCTCCCTATGATTTGTTGTCGTTCATTCCCTTCAGCTCTTGGCCTTTCTTCTTCGGGTGGTTTCGTCCTCAGATCTTGTGACTCTTGGTGTCATCACGTCATCACTGCTACCTCTCACCCTCTTTCCTCGGCCTTCGGATTGCTGTAATGACCCTTTAGACCCTTGCTCGGTCCTCGGGTGCCTACATTAGTAATCTAACTCAATCACCATTAAGTGAATTAGTCATATTAAAAAATAAAAATAATGGATTTTAAATAAGAAAATTTAACATAAAAAACTACCTAAATTTTATATAAGTTATATTTCTATTTTGATTAGATATATAAAAAGATACAAGAGGCTCATGAATAGTGTTTTTGGTTTGGTCAATTTGGTGAGTTGCCTTCCCTTTTTTTTTTTTTTTTTTCAAGTACACTAATTTGGTTTGAGCTTGTTTTTGTTTTTGTTTATTTTTTAAGGATCTTTGTATGTTTATATTATACTTGCAAAGTAAACTTACATTATAGACACACAAAAAGTAGCAAATATTCTACACATTTGTAAAAATATGGTAAATATTGTACATATTTTGGAAATGTGTATAACATTTGCCAAATTTTTTTGTGTCTATTATATATATATATATATATATATTAATAAGTCAAGTTCAAAGAAAGTCAAATTAGAATTCCAAATTAGAGTTCCAATTTTGTGCTATGTGTCTAGATTTATGTGGGGACCACTACCATAATTATTCTTCCTATTGTTCAATTCAAATCTAAAATCAAATTCCAATTTTTCTCCATCTATCTAAATTTAAGTGGGACCATGTCATAATTATCTCATTAAAAAAAAACGTTGTGCTCCTTTTTTTATTTTTTATTTTATTTTATTTTTGCTAACTAAAACGTTAGGTTCACATTCCCTTCTAGAATTCTGCATTTTACATTAAAATGCCGTGCTCTTTTTTTTTTTTTTGGATGAATAAAACGTTCTGCTCTTCCTTAATATCATACCCGCCTATTTTCAGGTTCACCTCCTTTTCTACAATAATTAAACGCAAATCAGAAATCCCAAGTTCTTTCCTCTCCTACTCAACTAATGGTGCATCTTGCCAGTTACCACACCAATTTAGGAACCTTAATATACAACTCCCCTTTTTTTCAATGAATGCTATGGAATTTGAAAGGGATCTCTTCGGATCTATGATGCATGCTTTTGGGTATTTCTGTATCTTATATAGGAAGAGGTCCTCATTCTATTCCAATTTTACTTTTCTTCACAATTTTAATGGTCCTGGTTTATGCTTTACAAAACGCATTCCAACCATTCCTAAGGTTTGATTACTCATTTCTTTCATCTACCTATGCTTTCCTTTATTTTTGTGAATAATTTTTATTCTTTACTTCTATAATTTTTTAGTTTTCCTATGATTGATGTTGCATGTTTATTTTTTGTTTTATAACAAGTTGCAGGGAAAGTAGGGAATTGTTTGAATTGCTAATTTATATTTCATAAGATTTTTAAAAATATTTAACGTTTTGATGTTGAAATGTCATTAATAACATTTGCATGTGGTGTAGTTTGTTTATTTTATTTTTATTTTTATATATATTTTTTGTTACCAGGGGATTGTCATAAAATTGGGAAAGTGATGTGTGATGTGGAAGCGGCAAGAAGCAGAACACGTCTACTTCTAAATAACAAGAAACAAAACACATTTGCTTCTGAAAATAACCTCGAATCCATAAGGGTTCCTTGAATCCACAAGGAGAAAGGGTCTGGAATCCACCAGAAAATAGAAAGACAAAAGTCTGAATTTTATTGGTTGAATAATTGTTAAAAAACATGTACGAACTTAGGAGCCTATTTAAGGGCTCTGTAAAACTTGACAGACAAGAAAATATATTCCAAAACAACTCCTAATTAATACGTAACCATAAGAACCAAATTTGAGCTAAAAAGCAGTAAAAAAACCTAAAAACAAGGAAATAAATCACCTAAATCTAAAATAATGTTTTTTTTTCCATAAAAATATTAAAATTAAATAATTACAAAAATTAAATTGTAGATTTTGTTCTGCATCAGACCCCTCCACTTGAAACAAACTCGTCATCGAGTTCATCTTTGAAATCTAAAATCTTCTACTCCAAATAAACAAATACTTTGAATTCATGAGCCGCTTGATCTTCTTTTCATACTTGTAACTCATCAATGGTATAAACAAATCAACTTGAATTTCTTTTTTCTTAGTCTTCATGTAATTGTAGAGATTTACCATATAAGAATTGACAATTGAATCAAATCTATCAACCCCAATAAAATCAATAAACTTCAGTGTATTGCTTACCATCAAAATAAAGGATCTTGTGATTAACAATCATATGATTTGGTTTCATTGAGATCCTTGAAACTTTCCTCTTCAATTTCATCCTCAATGGTCTCTATCATCTTGACTTTAGGATCTTTCTCTATAATAAGATCTTCATTATTCTCCTCCACAATAATCTTGACTTGAGGATCTTCTTCCATAACAAGAATTTCTTCAGAAATCTCTATATTTTGTTCTTTGACTTCTACATAATCTTCAAGAACAATTGTAGACACTCAATTTTTACCCATAATTTAATCTTGGAAGATGACTAAAGTGATCATATACCCAAAATTTAGAGTTGCATTACATGCATTAATTCATTCATTGCATATCATAAAAATGATTTTGAGATTCTAACAATCGCGACAGTATGTCCGATTCCTGAATCAGACCGTCGAATTGAAAGATATCACAAGATCAAGTTTTCACGGTCTACATGCATTTTGTTTGGGTGGAACCGATCACGCATGATTAATTTAAATTAATTCTGATTGGTTAAATAATTAAAATTAATTAAATAATTTTGTGATTGGTTGTTGGTTAGTGTCAAAAGTAGGCCTGCTTGCATGAGAATATAGTGGATAATTAGATAACAAAGAAGTTATGGATAATCAAGTCTTTTTGGAATATTTATCTATCAAATAATTATCACTTTAAAGACCTGAATATCAAGAAAAAGGAATTAATTTTTACAATACGAATAAAAAACGTGTCTAGGTGCAATTTTTGGCTAAAAAATTCTAAAAAAAAAGGAGTCCAAGTCAAACCAAAACTCGAATGTGGGCCTAGCACCCAAGAGGGTCTATCGGCACTCTTGGAGTGCCGATTGGCCTAAATGCTCGGCTTGGCCTGGAAGCTTCCTAATTGAGATAAAGTCTATCTTTTTTTCGACTTTTTAGAGATAGGGACGCGTTCCAATTCATATTTGATCTTATTCAACTTATTTTTTAAGCATTCCAACCTCTAAAATAGAGAAAAAAAAAATCAAAAATTAAGGGCTCTTCTTTTCGGACTTCTTTGCTCCCCTTACGTTAAAGATGTTCTAGAGGCTTTTGCTTTAAGAACTTCTTTTTTGTAAGTAAAGTATTTTAGACCTCAAAGAAGTGAAAACTTGTTTGATTTCTAAAATATTCTTTTATTTGAAGATGCTTATGCAAGAGGCATTTAGTTATATTCTTCTATTTGCTTTTTTTCCTTTCCATTAACTAGTATGTTGTGGTTGTTCGTTGCATGAATGCGTTTAATATGTTTGATTTTTGTTGTGCCTTGTTTTTTAATTCATGTTTGCCATGCTTAGATATTTAGTTGAAATTTTCTTTGACATGTTCTTTAGTGGATTGTTTGTTTTAATTTTTTCTTTGATTTCAAAATCTGCTAATGACCATCAAAACCTTTTTTTTTTAAACTCAAAACTGATTTGTATTTTCATTAACTGCAAATCTGTATTTTTTTGGGTCATAAAACTGATCTGTATTTTCATCAAATACAGATCTGAACATTTTTCTGAAAAAGTTTTTATTTAATTTTATTTTATTATAAAATTGCAGATTTTGAAATTTCAAAGAAGGAATTAAGAGTTAGGTGATGCATGCATAGCAAGTTTGTCTCATGAATGTGAATCCTTTTTTAAAAGCCTTTTTTATTTACTTTCAAAAATAGATATGATTGTTACAAATCAAATCTCATTTTTTAACTTTTCAAAATAGATCTGATTCTTTTTAACAAATCTCAATTTTTTAACCATATAAAAACAGATTTGATTTTTACAAATCAAATTTCATTTTTGTTAACTTAAAAAAAAAAACAAATCAAATCTTAATTTTTTAACTTTACAAAATACAAATCTGATTTTTCTTGATCAAATTTCATTTTTTTTTTTTTACTTTACAAAAAAACAGATCTGATATTTTTTCTTGATAAAATCTCTTTTTTTTTTTTCTTTACAAAAACAGATCTAATTTTTACAAATTAAGTCTCATTTTTTTAAAAAAAATTTTCAAAACAGATCTGATTTTTCTTTACAAAGAGGACATTATTCAAAAGACAAATTTATTTAAATTAATTTTTGTCAAGTGTTTGTCATGTGTGTTATTAGATATCATTCAAAATCATACAAAAAAGGTATATAATGGTCAGTAGAGTCTAAAAGACCAAACTTTGTCTAGGCAGAGTGGGTGCCTAACATCTTCCCATCCCATAACCTAGCCTCCGAACTTAGGATTTTGGATAGCATATTAGTGTTTTGTCTTTAATTTTGGTAGATTGTAACTAGGACCAAAGTTTTGTATTTTTTTTGCATAGATTGTAACTAGGACCAAAGCCTTGCAAGGTTAATCTACCAAATTACATTTTTTTTTATTCAATCAATGACATTTGATGTATTTTGAATATGTAATTGTATTTATTTTTTCTTATTTTTTTGTATAAAAAATAAGTGCCGACTCCACACCACTACCCAAAAGAGAGGTGCCTTAAAGCACCCAAGTCTCTTTTTAAGAGCACCCCTCAAAGAAGCACGGTCTCTCACAACAATATTTTCTTCAACATGCAATTCCTCCCTTATTGGTGGAATATATGTTTCTTCAAAATAATTAAGTATGAACTTCTTGGCCAATAATAATCTTGTTTTGTATACTACAAAATTTCATCACAAGTCAACAGATAAAATCTGATAGCAAGCTTCTTTTTTATCCTTAGTCATGAACAAATTTTGTCTTTACATTGTCGGATTCTATCGGATCGTACTTGACGAGTAGCATATAAATGGTTGTCCTTACTTGGAAACTGTCCATAATAATGACGAGTAAGAGTGGACGAGTGTAAGTGCATTAATTCCAGACAGCACTTAATGACTGAGTGATAAATAGGCGCAAAACCGTTGTGGTATAACATTACATTAAGCATTTATTCACACAAAGGCTACATAAAGCTAGGAAAGATAGGTTGATGATTCATATAAACACACACACAAATTGCTCTACAGATTACTTATTTCTAAAGAGTTTAAGCTAATTGAGGCATCGGAGGGTCCTTGTTAGGCCTCAAACCGGTGCCATTATCCATTTAGTGTTTTTTCTTACATAGGATCTCCAGGTTGTCCATCATACTAATGAGGCGAAATCTGCTTCATCACTTCGGTGCCGTCTGTGGGGATTTCGACCATAAGCCGTTCAATTCTCTACTAACTAAGTTCCTTAGAACTGATGGGCTCAGACATGACTACACTGCCAAATCCGGTGGTAATGGCTCAACAAATTCAAGCACTGATAGCTAATTTGCAAGAATTGATGACAGAATGAAGACTTGAAACAGAAAGTACGTCCAGAGGGCACGAGTACGTTGCAGTCGTGGCGTAACTGCAACGACAATGACGATGAAGCCCATAGCCCAGGAAATAGCAGAAGAGAAACTTTAGAACACACTGCGCAGTTAACTCATGGCAACGATCAAATGATGAAGAACATGAGGAAGGAGTTAGAAGAAGTCAAAAATGCCATGAAGGGTGAGACAGCAGTAAATCTTGATGACATGATCAAGAGGACAAATTCACCTTTCACTGCCAGCGTTTTGGAGTGTCCCTTGCCTCCCAAATTTCGTCTTCCTCAGCTAGAAGTTTACGACGGCACTAAGGATCCCCTAGATCACATAGGGGCATTCAAGACGATATTAAATCTCTAGCAAACCCCAGATGAAGTCATTTGTAGGTCGTTCCTGGCCACCCTTCGAGGAACAGCAAGGGTATGGTTCAGTAAGTTGCTTGCGGTGTCTATCGCAAATTTTGACTTGCTGAGTGACTCTTTTGTTCGTCATTTCATTGGGAGCCAATGCCATAAGAGGCCTACCTCCTCTCTGTTAACTGGGAATCAACAGGAAGGGGAAACCCTGAGAGAGTATGTAAAATGCTTCAACAAAGAAATACTGAAAATTGACAAAGCATACGATTAGGTGATAATGACAACCTTCCATGCAGGGTCAAACAATCTTGACCTTGTCTTCTCTCTAGGGAAGACCCTTCCAACCTCGATGATGGATTTGTTGTATAAAGCACAAAAGTATATGAATGGAGAAGATGCACTAACTACAAAAGGATTGACGGGCAAGCAAAAGAAGGAAGAAAGCATTGAGTCCCAAGGCTAAAAGAGGGATTGCAAAGATAATCTCTCAAAATCCAAGGCCATAAAAAGTGGTCTAGAGATGTCATCAAAGAAAAAGCTAAATTTCACTTCTTTGCTGATGCCCGTGGACAAAATCCTCACGCAGATAAAGGACGACCTTACACTGAAATGGCCTAAACCATTGAGCTCATCCTCAAAGCAGAGAGATTCAAAGAAATACTGCCGCTTCCACAAGGATCATGGTCATTATATTGATGAATACTGAGATTTGAAAGAACAAATAGAGGATTTGATCTAGAGTGGAAAACTCCAAAAATTTGTCAAGAAAGATTATCAGGCCCGCTAGTGGACGGAAGAGAAGTCAATCGATGACCACAAGGAAGAAGATCGGGACAATCCCAAGCAGATCGTGGGAGAAATAAGGATGATCACCGGAGGATTGGTTGTTGGGGGATCCTACAAGTCCCTGAGAAAGGCAGTCCAAAGGCAAGTTAATTGTGTTCATATCAAACACCCAATAGCAAAACATCATTGTACTGGGAATGACGACATTGTTTTTTCTAAGTGAGATGCAAAGGGAATCAAGTAGCCACACGATGACCCCTTCGTTATTATGCTAGCCATTGAAGGGTACAACACCCTAAGAGTGTTGGTGGACAACGGAAGCTTGACAGATGTAATGTACATAACGACATTCCAATAGATGTAGTTGGATCCAAAACACCTCAGACCCTTCGGATCTCCATTGGTCAGTTTCAGTGGAGACCGTGTTCATCCAAAGCACATCGATTCATTAGAGATTACAATAAGGACTCACCCAGCCTAGGTGGCAAGGGAGGTAGACTTTCTAATCGTTGATTGCCCTTCGTCTTATAATGTAATTCTTGGATGACCAACCCTTAATCGCCTCAATGCTACAACTTCCACATATTGCTTGAAAGTAAAATTCCCAACCCCCTATGGGATTGGAGAAATCTGTAGAGACCAACTTTTAGTTAGGGAATGTTACTAGGTAGTCCTAGAGTCCAGAGAGAATCACACTTGGATGATATATGAGGAACCACCCAAACCCATGGAAGAGGTAGAAAATATAGAGTTGGTGGAAGGAGACTCTTCCAAAACTACCAAGGTAGGAAAGGAGCTTCAACAGTCCTTAAAGGACGAGCTAGTGAAGTTTTTGAAAAAGAACTTGGATGTTTTTGCATGGAGCCATGAAGATATGCCAGGGATTGACGGACAAGTCATAGAACACAGTCTTATTGTCGACCTAATAAAGAAGCCTGTCCAACAGAAGAGACAAGTATTCGCCCTAGAGCAAAACAAAGTAGTTTTGGAAGAGGTCGAAAAGCTCTTGGCCGCAGGATTTATTTGAGAGGTTTACTACCCCGAATGGCTTGCCAATGTTTTCATGGTAAAAACGTCCAACGAAAAGTGGAGAATGTGTGTGGACTTCACAGACTTAAATAGTGCATGCCCCAAAGATAGTTTTCCCCTTCCCAGAATTGACCAGCTCGTTGATTCAATAGCTAGTCATGAACTGCTAACCTGTATGGATGATTTTTTAGGTTATAACCAGATCCTAATGAAGAAGGAAGATCAAGAGAAAACTACATTCGTCACTAGCCAGGGCCTATACTACTATAAAGTCATGCTGTTTGGACTGAAGAACGTAGGTGCCACGTATCAAAGATTGGTAAACCAGATGTTTAGCAAGCAAATAGGCTGGAATATGGAGGTCTATGTGAACGATGTTGGGGTTTATGCCCTAAAATCCAATTTATTGGCATGGCATAAATAATTAAATTGTTTAATTATATGAGACTATCTATTTATGAACTAATGAGGCATTATCTTAGTCCATGAGATGCATAGTATGTGATTTATGTGAAAAGGTACACAAGATATAAATCACAAGTTTTTTGTAAACTCAGAATTTTAGTTCGTAGTCGGTGATGAAATTAGGCATTTCATCTGCGAAGACTATTACATATCAACTAAGATGATTTGTCTTGATCATGGAAGTGGAGACTTCTAGTTGGTATGTTGATATGTTTTAAGAGTTAAGACATACTGAATTGGACCGCTGTGAGATTTATTATTCTCTTAACGACTGTCAAATGAATAATAAATCTCACAACTTCTATTTACATCAACTCTAAATCTTGAGAGAATAATGGACTTGATCATGAGGTGTAGGTTGCTTTGACATATCAGGAGTGAGATCTATAAGTTACGGTCAAAACCTCAGTATGTTGGGCAGCCACATTTAGTGTTGATGGAACATATATTCTCAAGTTGGAATTCATAATCCCTTAACGGAGATATAAAATATTCCATTGAGATAAGTTTAATGGGTTTGGTTATTCAGAGTGTTGGGCCCAACCACTTTAGTAATGAGTTACTAAAGTATATATTTATGAAATTGGATTTCATAAATATATGATGAATAACATAAATGATTAAACCGGGTACTCAAAGATTAAGATGTAGTAATCTTCAAAGTGGCAATCAATATTTATGACTTTGTATTACTACGAATATTTTAATGAAGGGGTTGTATGTATAATAAAGTCTTGGGATATAATTTATTAATAAGGCCTAGAGTGCAATTATATTCTTATAGTAGTATTGAATAAAGTCATGTGATTGAGTTTTTAGAATCAAAGAAAACTGTTTTCTTGGTGATTTAATTTTCTACAGTAAAGTTTCTGCATAATTGTGTCCTTGATTGTACTCTTTTGTGAAAGACATGGATTAAGGTTTAAAGAATGTAAATGAAACTGGTATATCGGTCAAGCATGAGCATTTTGATTTGCACTGCTTGGATATAGTTGGCAGTTTAATTTTATTCGATAACCGTTTCCTATGCCATTCACGTATGTGAGACATGATGTTATCGGATTCACTATCAGGATAAATATACTCTTGTTTTGTTCGAAATGGCCCATGACTATAAAGTTATGGTTTCGTGTTTTTATAGTATTTGTCTTAGGAATGAACACGATAGTACTCTTGTCTCATTGGAATGCATAAACCTGTAATGCATTTGATAGTCTTTGTTTTAGTAATGAACACGTAAATGTCTATTGCAAATATTAGTGGATGATATGGCCCATTTTAATTTGTTTTCTTTTAATGCTTGCATTCTTGGAATCTTGATATATTAATTTAGGCCGTGGGCATGTTGTTCCTTTGGAAAAATATCTATGTAAACTTCAAGGAATTTTCTTTTTCAGTTTACTGATATTGTTACTCACATGTAAATGCTAGGATTATGAATTTTATTCCTAATGAGATTAGGATTATGTTTTCAAAGTTTCTAGCATTATTAGGGTTCTTGATAATGATCTTGAAAGCCTTAATATTTGTTCTGTGAATCTTCATTCATAAAATCAAAAGGTGTTTTTGATGGAAGAATAATGAAGATGTAAAAAACTGCTTTTAAAAATTTCTGGAAATTCAAAATTCATGAGGCTCGATCGATTGAGCAACCAGAACTTTTCTCGATTAATCGAGATACATGTTCGATCAATCGAGACTAGGAATTCATAAGCTCGATCGATCGAGAAGCGATCGAGCATCGATCGAGGACTAGGAATTCAGAATTTTCTTTAAGTGTTTTCACATATAAAAAAGGCAAAGCTATGTGATTAATTTTATAGTCTTTAAAAGTTAAGGACATTTGTTAATCATTATCTAACTAAAAGACCTAATGAGATCATAGATGTTAGTTAAATAGAACCCTTAGTCCTAAATTGTTTTATGATTAAAAGTTCTTAATTTATTTTAATTAGAGGTTTTTAATGAGATTAAAATTCTAATTAAAGTTATATAGTTTCTAATGAGATTAGAATACTTTATTTAGTAAATTAAGGATAGAGTTCGATATAACTAATTTTTGATTCATTAGTGTTTAAGGAATCCTAAATAGTTTAGGACTTCCATTTTAGTTAGTGATTCTAATAAGATTAGAGTCTTCAACAAGTGCAAGGTTATTAGTTGTGATGGGATCACAATTATTTAAGAAAAACCCAAACAACGAGTGGGAGTGCTGAAATAACTCTTTTGTTAAGTTTATTGTAATGTGAATAGATACTTTGTTTTGACTTCGAGTCTTGCATTCCATGCGGAAGGTATTTATTTCATGGATTACATGATTAAACTTCTTTGTGATTGTGCAAACGTTCATTACGCTAATGTGACGTGACTTAGTTACATCACATTGAATTTAAACAATTAAACACATTTAATGTGTAGGGTTAAAATTGTGATTAGATCACAATGATTTCATGATAATCCGTTTGTTTTAAAATTTCTAGTGGGAGAGAGATTCAAGGGTTGATTCTCACGGCCTCCATTACCGGTTTATAGTAGTGTGATTAGGCACCTCGCCTTGGCGTATATGCCTTGCTCCCTTCGGAGGGTGTTTAATTCATGGTTCTACAGGTTAATCTTCTTAATGATAGATGAAATGTGTTTTTACATTGAGAATGACCACGCTTCCATGGAGTTACTTGGTGACTCACATTGATTCTAGGCAATGGTGTACACTAGACTAAGTGTAATGTTAACCTCCCTTCGGAGCTATGTGATTATTACTTAGAGGCTAAAGGAAAAGTTGCAAATTATTTTTGTTTGGTAAGAGTTACCATAATAGCATTAATAATGAGAATTATTCTCGCCTAATCATAGTGATTGGTATGACCTCACTTCCGAGGAATATTAATTGCAGGATTAGGTTGTCGTTGCACCTAGTATAGTATGTTTTTTGGGTTCCATACTATATGGTTATGGATGCAAGATGATAATATCATAGTAATTATGTTCATAGTTTCAAAATAAAGTTGTCATAAATTTTTTTTCTCTAACTACTATTTTAATAGAATCACATTAACTAAGAAATAATTTTGGACATGGTGCTTAAAGGAGCTGAAGTACATAAATATGTTTTGATTAAGCATTGTCATAATTTCCTACGCATGATGCATTGATGGAAGATAGCTTATGATATGATCATAGTCTCCATTGAAATGCTAATATGCTACATTGGCTTCTATCTCAATTGTGCTACAGCATGAGATGCAAGAGTTAGTACTAGACTTAAACTTTATATTAAGTCTAAATGAGATGTTTGGTACGAATCATATTGAGTGCAAAGAAAGGCTTAAGGAGTTCTAATTCTAAATCATTTTATGAAAATATTTTATTTTTTAAAATGAATTGGAATTCTTGGATGTAGAGATTAAATGTTAATCTCATTTGGATATGATCCACAAGTCCTTGTTAGAATCATTTGATCAATTCAGATTATTTTGAAAATAAATTCTTTTTATGTTATTTGAATTGATGAGTGAGTTCTACGCAATGGAAGTCATCCTAAAAGTTAAGGCTAGGATCAATATGATTTAATTCAAATTCTTAGCCTGAACTGAAAGGTAAGGGTGATAAGAAGAGGAATTAAAACACCAAATAGTTGTACAAGTTAGTTGCCCTAGAAATTGCCAAAAAAGAAATTAGCCTCAAAAGCATGATCAAAAAGAAAATGTTTCTATTTTGGTAAAGTTAAACATTGTCCATGATTGTTTTCTAGATGGAAATTTACATGTTTTACTTTTTAAATAGGAAGTTTCCATCCTTTGGTTTTGTATGTTTTGGCACTTATGTCTAGATCTTATTAATCTAAATGATATTCAAGATTGGTGAAAGATGAGCTTTTAGAACCATTATTTTGTTATATTCACAATCTATGAATTCTATTTAGAGGATAATATGATCTAATGATCTAGGGCTCCTTTTCGTAAAGGAATGAAGTTCCAATGACTTCTTTAAGTCAATGCAGACATAAAGGAGGAATATGACTATTTTAAAGTAAAGGAAGATTTTTCTAGAAGAAAATTGTCAGAATTTGTTAAAAGACAACTATAAAATACATTTAGAAATAAGATGGTTGTGTTAGATACACAACAAGACATTATTTTGTAGATAAATATTACACCGATACATTATTGTAGTGGAAGGATTATCAAATAAATTCATACTTTTGGAATAAACTTTTGTAGTTATTCCACAAGGATATGAATTTGATCCTCGGTCCTACGTAAAGGCAATAGATGATATGAATATGGATTACTGGACCAAGGTTATGTGAATAGAATTAGATTCTATTTAAAGTCTAGAACTTGTAGAGGCGCCTAATGGCATTAAGCCTATTGTTCTCAAATAGGTTTACATGAAAATGAGATTGATAGATTTGAAGGTGTAAATCTTCAAAGTCAAGACTAGTGGTGAAAAGATTTATTTAGAAAGAAATGGTTCGACTATGAAATTTTTTTTTTCACCAATAGTCAAGTTTGGCTCTATCTAGATTCTCTCATCCATTATATTTCATTTGGATGAAATATGACAATGGATATCAAGAAAGCTTCTTTTAGTAGCAATCTTAAGAAGACATCTATATGATGTAACTAGACTTGTTCATAGCAAAGAACTAGTAGTGTTTAGTATGCAAGTTGCTTAAAGTCCATTTATGGACTAAAGCAAGCATCTAAATCATAAAATATTATATTTGATCAAGCAATCAAATTGTTTGATTTTGATCAAATATTTAAAAGCCTTATGTGTGTAAAAGTTATACAGAATAATAAATTTCTTAATGTATGTTGATAACATTCTAATCATTTAGAATGATGTAGAGTTATTGTCATCAATGGAATTTTTTGTTGTCTAGTCCAGTATGATAAAAAGTACTTGGAAAAGACTGGTCACATCTTAAGAATTAAACTTTGTTAAAATTTAGGAATTAGGATGTTGGGTCTATCTCAAACTGCTTAAATAGATTAGATTCTAGCCAAGTATAACATGTATTATTTCAAGAAAAGGATTCTTTCTTTTTAAGTTTAAAGTTCCTTTATATAGGAATATAGTCCTAAGACATATAAAAGGAAGAGCATATTAAGACGGTTCCTTATACAATATCAAAAGGAAGTCTTTGTGCTATGGTATATACTTAGATAAATATCTATTTTGCAGTGGGCATGGTAAGCAAATATTAATTGAATCAAAGATCACTTAATTTAGTGGGAGTAAAGCATATACTCAAATATCTTAGGATAATGAGGGATTATATGCTGGTCCACAAAAGTGAAATTTTGATGTTTACTGGATGTACAAATACTGATTTGTATTTTCATTGTGATTCATGAAGTTGGACTTCAAAATATGTGTTCATCCTAGGTGGTGAAGATACACATTAAGCGTAAATATCATCTCATTAAAAAGGTATGAGTACATGAAAAGTAGTAGTAGTAGAAAAGATAATTTATGCAATAAATCTGACTGAAACTTGTTTCCAAACCTTGGCTTAGAGTGATTATGAATTACTCTAAAGGGAGATAAGGGTCGAATATATGATAAATTGTCTTTAAGGGCAAGTGGGAGATTGTTGGGGTTTATGCCCTAAAATCCAATTTATTGGCATGTCATAAATAATTAAATTGTTTAATTATATGAAACTATCTATTTATGAACTAATGAGACATTATCTTAGTCCATGAGATGCATAGTATGTGATTTATGTGAAAAGTCACAGAAGATATAAATCATAAGTTCTTTATAAACTCAGAATTTTAGTTCGTAGTTAATGATGAAATTGGACATTTCATCTGCAAAGACTATAACATATCAACTAAGATGATTTGTCTTGATCATGGAAGTGGAGACTTCTAGTTGGTATGTTGATATGTTTTAAGAGTTAAAACATATTGAACTGAACTGCTGTGAGATTTATTATTCTCCTAATGACTGTCAAATGAATAATAAATCTCGCGACTTCTATTTACATCAACTCTAAATCCTGAGAGAATAATGGACCTGATCATGCGGTGTAGGTTGCTTTGATATTTTAGGAGTGAGATCTATAAGTTACGGTCAAAACCTCAGTATGTAGGGCGGCCATATTTAGTGTTGATGGAACATATATTCTTAAGATGTAATTCATAATCTCTTAACGGAGATATAAAATATTCCCTTGAGATAAGTTTAATGGGTTTGGTTATTCGGAGTGTTGGGCCCAACTACTTTAGTAAGGAGTTACTAAAGTATATATATTTATGAAATTAGATTTCATAAATATATGGTGAATAACATAAATGATTAAACTAGGTACTTAAGGATTAAGATGTAGTAATCTTCAAAGTGACAGTCAATATTTATGACTTTATATTACTACGAATATTTTAATGAAGTGGTTGTATGTATAATAAAGTTTTGGGATATAATTTATTAATAAGGTCTAGAGTGCAATTATATTCTTATAGTGGTATTGAATATAATTAATGGTAACTTTGGACTTGTCAAGAGTTGACAGAAAAGCCCAAGGCCCATTGGAGCTAGAGTTTTATTTGTTCCCTTTGATCCCATCTCAAGTCACAAATTAAAAGCTCAATTGGGTAGGCCCAAAAGGCTAGCCCAATTAGATAATCAGTTTTTATTTTATAAGAGTTATTAAATAAAAGAACTACCATGGTAGTTAGTACGTATGAATGATGAAAAGAAAAGAAATCAGTTTTTCTCTACAAAGAGAAGAAGAAGAACTTTCTTTGAGAATCAACGTACGAAAAGACTGATTAAGAGACCACACATCTTGGGTACCATGTGGAATTGAGATGAAGATTAAATGTATTCTCAAATTTTTGTTTTGATTTTCATTGCACCAAAGTACGCTTTCTATTCTTTGTTTATAATTCAAAGTTACATGTTATTTCTCATGAATGAAGTAGATCCGTGTTTGTTACTTCCGCTGTATGTTCTGTATGAGATACAAAACCAGATTTTTCAACAAACGACATACTCATGAAAAGCAAAGAAGCCAAAACCCACCTTGAAGACCTCCAAGAGACGTTCGATACTCTAAGAAGGTATAGAATGAAGCTTTATCCTGCGAAGTGTGTTTTTGGGGTCTCGTTAGGAAAATTCCTTGGCTTTATGGTATCTCAGCGAGGAATTGAGGCAAATCCAGAGAAGGTCGGTGCCATACTTGACATGACTTCTCCCAAGACAATCAAGGAGCTGTAAAGGTTGACAGGACGAGTGGTAGCATTAAATAGGTTCGTCTCGAAGGTCACTAATAAGCATCTCCTCTTCTTTAAAACTCTTAAGCAAGCTTTCTAATGGACGGAGGAGCATGAGGCAGCCTTTCAAAATCTTAAAGAATATTTGGCTAAGCCTCCACTATTGAGCTCTTTAGTGGAAGGAAAAGATCTGTTTTTGTATCTGGCTGTGTCACAAACAACCCTAAGCTTGGTGTTGATCCGTGAAGAATCCAAGGTGCAACGACCCATGTATTACACAAGTCTGGCTTTTTAGGGTGCCGAAGCAAAGTGCCCACGAATAGAAAAGATTGCCTTCTAATTGATTGTCGCTTCACGGAAGCTTCGTCTGTACTTCTGAGCCTATACCATCATGATAATGACGGATCAACCAATCCGAAAAGCAATGAGCAAACCAGATGCAGCAGGGCGCATGGTCCAATGGGCTATTAAGCTAAGCTAGTTTAATATTGAATACATGCCAAGAACAGCGATCAAAGCCCAGGTCTTAGCAGATTTTATTGTTGAATTCACTTTTCCATACCCAGATCATGAAGCAGAGTATTGGACGATTTTCGTAGATGGCTCATCAGTTGCAGGGCTTGGAGTCGTTGGTATCATTATGACATTGCCCAAGAAGGACGTCCTTAGGTATGGAGTGCAACTCCAATTTCCAGTGATGAACAATGAAGCAGAGTATAAAGTGGTCCTTGCTAGCCTAAGAATTGCCAAAGCCTTGGGGATCAAGAATTTGAAATTAAGGACTGATTCTTAGTTGATTGTTGGGTGTTAATGGTCATTTTCGCGACAAATTTTATGGTTTGACAGAATGACTAAGCCCAATTGCTTAGCAAGTCCAACTAATGTATTTTATCAATGTATTATGCTCTGTTGCATGGCCTAAGTCTATGCGAATGGTTGGGGAATTGAGTAGGAATGGTTTCGGTGGGTGTGGTTAGTTCCCATTGGACTTTTTTACATAGGCCCAGCCCATGTGTGCCACGAAGTGGGCTAGGGATGCTGGGGGCATATAGGGCCCATGAAGGAGGTCCAGTGTCAGAAATTTCTACCCCAGATTTGGCTCCATGCTCTGGGTGACTATGCCTCTAATTTTCAGCCCAGCTCCATTTTCCATACCTAGGCACAACTGACTATAAGAAAAGGGCTGAGCAGCCTAGCCCACTCAGGCACCCAAATGTAGTTTTCCAAGGCCTATAAAGACCAGAGATAGCAGCTATGAAAAGGATGCAAATTTGTTTCCAAAATCATGCAAAAAGCAATCAAACCTTTTCCTAAGCATAAAGCATAATACACCAAGTCATAAAAATAGCATTTGAAAGGTCCAAGGCCTTCCTACCACCTAAAAACTGGTCACGAGCATCCCCTAAAACTTGATATAAATATGCATCACTAGCCCACAAGGAAAAAAAATGTTTTCCCTACAAAAAACCCAAAACTTTGACACAAAAGCCCAGTTAGCCACCTAGTGTGTGGACGATTTGAAGGCCTGGAGGTGAAAATACTGATATTGGGGAACTCTCCCTCTCTTGCTCGGGACCTCCCTCAAGTTCTTCTTCTTGGTGACTACGGGTTGAAATTTCTGACTTATGAACATATAGTTTTCGCAATTTCTTGTGTTTTCCATTTTGTGTTGGTTTCTCTTTCCATAAAGCACCATTAGCCTTCATGTACCTCGCATTGCGAATTTGGGCTTGGCTCTCCAAATAACAGACAAATTTAACAAACCCAAGGGGAGTTTTAGGCTCATTTCTGCAATCTCAGCCTTTGTTGCAAAATGTCCCTGACATTGGGCAAATAACGAACGAATATGAAGTAAAGGAAGAAAGAATGAAGAAGTACCTCAAGCTGACACTCAGCTCATTGATGAATTTGATGGCGTCAAGTTTGAACAAATCCTATGGGAAAGCAACTCAGCTGCTGACGAGATCACTAAGCTGGTGTCAACTAAAGATGCCACAGTGACGACAGAGTTGTTCATGGAAGTCCAGATAGTCCCTAGTATCGAAAGGTAGCAAACCTTCTCAGTCTAGCGACCAAGCACTTGGATGGACCCAATCCTTTCTTACATTAGAGATGACTAGCTCCCATCTGACTTGTCAGAAGCAAAGAAGGTTAGAGTTAGAGTAGCTAGATTCACTATCATGAATGGTGAACTTTACAAGAGAGGATTTTCGCTATCATACCTAAAATGCCTGACTCCTGAAGAAGCAATGTATGTGTTGCGAGAAATCCATGAAGGTGTATGTGGTAACCATTCAGGACTTCGATGGTCAGAGCAGGCTGCTCTTGGTCAACTATGCAAATAGACACAGTTAAACTCGTAAAAAATGCGATAAGTGTCAATGGTTTGGAAATGTACAACACATTTCTGGAGAACAACTGACGAGCATCTCCTCACCTTGGCCATTCTCTACATAGGGGATTGACATAATTGATTCACTCCCCTGAGGGAAGAAAAAGGTTAATTTTCTGCTCGTTGCTATTGATTACTTCACCAAATGGGTTGAAATCGAACCATTGGCAGTAATCACTAAAGGCAAGATATAGAACTTCATCTGGAAGAACATTGTTTGCAGATTTAGAATCCCAAAGACGATTATCTCTGATAATGGTCGATAGTTTGATAGTCGAAGATTTAGGGAATTTTGTGCAGAGCTGGGAATAAAAAATTACTATTCATCACCCACAGGCTAACAGGCAGACAAAGGTAACAAATTGTACTTTGCTCAAACTCACCAAAGCACGACTTGAGGAGGCAAAAGGTGTATGGCCAAAGGAGTTACCAGGGGTACTATGGGCTTATCGGACAACTGCAAGAATACCAATAGGAGAAACGCCATTCAAGTTGGCTTTCGGTACATAAGTAGTTATTCCTATTGAAGTGGGGGTGTCAAGTCTTAGGCGAGCTCACTATGACGAAGGTTCAAACAATGACGAGCTGAGACTCAACTTGGATTGTTTACCTGAAGTTAGAGATATGGTAGCCTTGAGAATAGCTCGGTATCAATAAAAGATGGCAAAATACCACAATCAAAGGGTAAAGCTAAGAAGGTTCAACCCCGACGATATGGTACTGTGAAAAGTCTCACAAGCCATCAGGGACCCAGCTCAGGGGAAGTTTGGCCTTACTTGGGAAGGTCCATATAAGGTCATCCGTTACTCAAGAAGAGGAAGCTACTACCAGAAGGACTTCAACGACAATCCACTGCCATGTCCCTGGAATGTGAAACATCTCAAGAAATACTATCAGTAAGAAGTGTTTGGATTAATAAGCACTGTTTATAGGAGCACCTCGCTTGACAATGTATCAGATAAGCGAGATTTCATTGTTTTTTCCGTTAAGCATTTTTTACCTTTCAAATATTTTGGTCAAGTTATTTTCAGCAATTTCTTTGTAATCCCCCTATAAATGAGGGTGCATGAAATAATAAGGCCCCATAAGCCATCTATTTTTCAGTAAGTTTGACAAAGCTTCAAGGTTAAGTTTACAAACGAGATTGAGTTATGAAAAGGAGATATCCATGGCCAAATGGTAAAAACTCAAATGATGAGTGATGATACACAAAAATAGTCAGTGAGTTGATCGTCCACACATGTTAATGGGTGTACTTGAAGAGCAAAAGAGAAGAGCCAACAAAGGGCATTGGTGGGGTATCGGCCAAAGGCCCTCCGAAGGTTAAGTTAGTGAAAGAAGAATCTCCAAGAACTCAAGAGTGCAAGAGCTAGGGAGAATTCACGAACCTTGAGAAGGGTAAAGTTTGTGGTTTATATAGTGGTAGAGAGCCGACTCAAATCCCTTGATATGGGGGAATTTCCTTGTAAAGAGAAGGGTCCCAAGATACTTGGGATCACCTTTCCATATATAAGAGATCTGATTGTGTGATAGGGTCTTTGGCCGTAGTGTGCAAGTAATTTTCGTGTAAGGATGTGTAGATGGGCCCCACATATCTGTGGGGAAATCCTAGGTGACGGGTCGTCCGAACACCAAGGATCGTCTAGCCTGACGATCCTCCAAAGGGTCGTCCCCTGTTGGGATTGATCGTCCCCTTGGGACTGATCATCCCTTAGGGGTTTGATCGTCCCTCTAGGACTGATCATCGTTTCAGGACTGATTGACCCTTAGGGATTTGATCGTCCCTCTTGAGGTACGATCCTTTCCTCTGATCCTCGGTCATCCCTTTCTAAGGTAGGTCCGAAATTTTCCTCATTAATGAGTTTAAATCATAAAGCTGGTAAAAACTCAAATGACAAGTTTAAATCATAGACGTGGTAAAAACTCAAATGACGAGTTTAAATAATAAACATGGTAAAAACTCAAATGACAAGTTTAAATCATAAACGTAGTAAAAACTCAAATGACGAGTTCAAATAATAAGCATTGTAAAAACTCCAATAACAAGTTTAAATCATAAGCATGGTAAAAACTCCAATAACGAGTTTAAATCATAAATATGGTAAAAACTCTAACAATGAGTTTAAGCCATAAAAACTCAAGATGGTAAGAGTCATAGAAGAATGTCGTTAGTGACAACAACTTCAAGCACAAATCATATATTCCCAAAGGAATATCGTGCATGGTAAAAAAAAAAAAAACCTTAAACAACGAAGTCTGATATTATAACAAGAACTTCGAGGTTTAAGCCATAGCAAAACTTCTTGAGCAAAGTAAATAAAGCTTAAACAAGATCATTGCATATGAAAACAAAAGGCTTAAAAGAGGAAGCATCCAAAACATTCATTGTTTCAAAGTTAAAGCATCAAAACAGGAGGCATATATTGTCTCTGAGTTAAAGCCTCAAAACACAAGGCAACTAGAGTTTTCAAAAAAGAAAAAAGAAAAAAAAAAAAAAGAAAAAAGAAATGGTTATTAAAAAATCTTTTTTCAAGGAGTAGTGACGACCTTCTCAACATGGCCCTCGTCCACAACTCCAACTGTGGCATCACCATCTCCTTTAGCAGCATCAACGGTAGTTTCACCTTCCTTCTCCTTAGTCTCGTCGGCAAGGATCTTAGTGTCATTGGCTTCAAAATCAAGATTTGCAAAGTCCACTACCTGACTATGATGCTTCATCATCCACTTATGAAGAAGCGCGAAGCCTTTGAAGTATTGGACAAATTGAAGATCAGAGAAGCGATCAAACTCAAGAAATTTGGAGATCACTTTCTCACGTTATTCATTTGTCTTCAAAAGGGCAGCTTAAACTTCCTCCTCTTTTTAAATGATGAGCTTCTGCTCCACTTTTAGTGCGTCCTTGAGTTCATTCACCTTCTCCTTAGCTTTCATCGCTTGGTCCATTGCCTTGACCAGATCCTTCCTTAACTTCGAGCTCTCAGCCTCAACTGAGTCAACCTTGGAATTGGCCAGCACTACCTTCTTTTCACTGCTCAAGTAATCTGTCGTCAAGCGTAGGGATTCTCCAAGAACTAGAAAGATGAAAAGAAAGGGTCAAAACTTTTAAAAGGTGTAGAAACTCAATAGGCAACAAAAGTAGGAGAGTAAAATACTTGCACAAGTTTGTGAATGTGACGAATGATTAGTATGAGAAGGGATGGACGAGAGACCTCTGAGCTCGTCATCAGTAATGACATTATGAGCTCGTCCAAGGGCTGTGGCAGGATCTTCCCAGATGCTTTTGCCAACCTTACTCTTCCTTTTGGAATGAGTGGTTGGAGGTGTAAAGGTCTGTTGGAAATATGCATACATGCAGCGATTTTCCATTCCATATATTATTAATCCATTTGAAAAGTAATGAAAATTTTCAGTTTATTTCATTTTGTAACTTCTTTTTGGTATTATTTATGTGTCTCATTTTACTTTTGGTATTATTTATGGGTCTCATTGTACTATTTAACTAGCTTTTAACTTCTTTTTTTTTTTTTTTTTTACACTTTTAGTAAAAAGTTTTCAATTTTAGCTAATTAAGTTGTTCCCAAACAAACCTTATATATAGTTATAAATCTAACTTATTATTCATAACTCAAAGTAAATGAAAGAAAATTCTAATAGATCCAATCAAGTTCTAGAGCCACCAATTATTTAAAGTTTTTGGAGAAGAAGAAAATTGTTTTTATTAAGAGTTTTTTTTACACTTTTTTACACTTTTTTTACACTTTTAATAGATCCAATCAACCTTATACACTTTTTTTACACTTTTAATAAGAGTTTGCTTCCCTGGGCTTCATGGTCCGGGTTCTCAAAAAAAAAAAAGTTCTAGAGCCACCAATTATTTAAAGTTTTTGGAGAAGAAGAAAATTGTTTTTATTAAAACCTCTTTACCAAAAACTTAAACCAAGAGAGCTAACTTAGGTTGAGTTTGGATTGCATTGAAAAGGAAAAAAATTTGCATCTAATGTTTTTTCTGTGAGTCCCATGCATTGTACACAGGACCCGCAAGTACAGAAAACATAAAAAATTAAGTTAAAACTAGGTCCCACGGCATTATTCACACATTTAAAAATGATTTTACTATAGTGTTTTCAGTTTTCAGTAATAAGCGATATCTAAACAGACTCTTACTAGACAAGATATGAAAAGCTAAGAAGGAGGAAACATTATTCTTTTAATTTTTTTTCCTTGTTAAAATAGAAAAAGTTTTTATTTTTTTAATTTTCTTTTTTTGAGGGAGTCATTTGAAGTTTGAACAACTATTTTTTGATAACATTGGGCTAATAGTTTTTTTCTTTTGAGCGGACCAACTATTTTTTTTTAAGGGGGGAGCGGTCAATTCTTAATTATTAGATATAATTTTTAAAACATATTTATAAAATACATAAATTCTAAAAACTTAAAAAAATTTGGATGGGGGCAGAGACGAACATGGCTCTGTCCTTGCGCCCCTCCCCATTGTTGCATTAATTAAATTATATATATATATATAGAAAAAAAAAAAAAAAAAAAAAAAAAAAAGTTGGGTTCAAAATTAGTGCTTGTGGTAAAAGTGGTTGCATCAAATTACAACAAATTTTTTAGTTAAATATAACTTGTTTTTTCTTATCATTTCTTTGTAGTAAATTTTAAAATTTTCTAATTTATGGCTCCTTTTTTCTTTTTCTTTTTTTTTTTTTTTTTTTTTTTTTTTTTTTTTTTTTTACCTTTTAAAGAAATCAACATATATTTTTTTCCCTTCACTTTGTTACATGTACTGATTTAAATATACTTAAAAAACTTATTTGTTCTAATCTATTAACTTAATTACTACATAAGAACTTTAGATGATCTAAATTTTAAAAGAAAAAAATGTTTGCCTCCTAATATGTTAGGAGCCTTAGGCTTTAACCCCAAATAGGAAGATGATATGTATCTCATCTTGTGTAATGCACATGACTCACTTGATTGGTTGGGTAAAATATGATTAAGTGAGTCATGTAAAAAATCTAAAGTTACAGAGAAGAAAATAAAACATACCTCCAACCATTGTTGTGTAAATGATTTATTGAGAAAAAAACCAATGTAAAGCAAAGAATTAGAAGAGATTCTTCCAATCTATGAAATTCTCCTTAGAAACCCTTTTGAAGAAGAACACATGCCTTTTTTTAAAGTTAGACTAGGGGCCTCTTCAATTTAAAGTTGGTTATCATTCTATACTCATTCCATCAAGGAGTATATTTGTTCATCAAAAAATGTCTATTTAACCAAACACACACCAAAAAAAAAAAAAACCTAATAAGATGGATCTTTATCTATCACTCTTATTATCAAATAAATAAGATAAAAATAAAAATAAATCCAGATAAATAATAATTAAATAATTAAAATAAAATGTATGTGGGCCATGTTAAATCTCATAATGGAGATAATTTTATATCATGTGCATTCCAAATGATAAGGACAAATGACATCTTCCAATGAAACATGGTTGATTATATAATTGTAAGTTATTTGTAACACCTGCAAAACATTCATGCACAAGATCAAGATGAGACAATTTTATACGAAAAAAATTGTCTCTTCTTTGAAATTTTAGAAAGAAACTTATATCTACTAATAGAAATTCCCGTGAAACACGAGGGCCTCTTTATTTATTTATTTTTTCTAGATAAACCAAGATTCTATAAACCGATTCTTGTGATGGAAAAAAAGCTGAAGAAGGAAGAAGGAAGAAGGAAGAAGGAAGAAGGAGACATGTTTCAGTATTTTTGTTGCAGGCTGTTAACAAAAAAAAGTTATGTCGATCATATATATATATATATATATACAATAGTCACATGACTGAATCTTTAGAGAGAAACTTAAGGAACAATACTTAAGGTAGTACCTAAATTTTGTCTATATATATATATATATATGTCGTCATATTTGAGCAACATTCTTTGTGGGGCAAAATGGGCAAATGCCCTTTTCGTGCAAAAAAATCAGCATTTTACCCAATTTTCCAAACTAATCAGGAAAATGTCTATTTTTTGTAATTCGATTTACTCAAAATCGAGTTTCAATATAAAACTCGATTTGTAGAAAATCGAGTATAGGGTGATCAAATTTAAAAATAAAATTAAAAAAAAAATTGCATAAAACTCGAGTTCATGAAGCTCGAGTTCCATAAAAAACGCTATTATAGGCCTCCATGAAATGCAGCTATAGGTAAAATTAAAAAAAAAAAAAAAAAACAAATTGCATGGAACTTGAGTTCCATTAAAAACGCCACTATAGGTATTTAAAACACCACTATAGGGCTTCCTATGGAGTGATCAGACTTAAGAAAAAAACTTGCATGTTAAAACGCCACTATAAGGCTTTAAAACGCCACTATAGGGCTCCCTATGGAGCGATTAGACTTAAGAAAAAAACTTGCATATTTTAAAACGCCACTATAGGGCTTTAAAAAATTGCATGAAACTCGAGTTCCAGAATTTTTTTTTTTTTTTTTTTCAGTTTTCTGTAACTCAATTGTCCAAAAATCGAGTTACAAAAGAGGTGCATTTACCTAATTAGTTTGGAAAAGGGGGTAAAACACTGATTTTTTTACATGAAAAGGGCATTTGCCCATTTTGGCCTTCTTTGTGTGAATACTGAAATTATCATAGCGCACCTAGGTCTTCAATTACCCCAATAGTTGTTCGGATGCATAGAACTACACACGCAGATCAAGTTCAAGTTCGATGCACATTCTATGATGTTAATTGCACGATTTAAACGTGAATGATGGATTATTTCTTTGACATGATTTAGTTAATTTTCAAGTGCCTAGTACGCTATTTGGGTCCAATAATGCAAAGCAATAATGTCGCATGTACATTTGTTGGCTAATTTCTTCTAAGAGCTAGTTCTTGCTTTTGAACTTGAGAGTTTCAATCTATTGGTGTGAGTGCTGTAGCTTGTGTTTTGCTTTAATGAAATTCATCTGACACATAAAATAAATAAATAATGTGGCATGTACATTTTTATTCTACAAAACAAAAGGAAAAATCGGTTGTTGAAAATCATTTAGGACAATATGTACTAAATTCCACGGCATGGTTGTAATACGTCGATCTAGGCTATATAAAAATTAGTTAATTCTTATAAATATAGTGTAGATGTAGTTAGTGATTTTCTCAAGTTGTCCTAAATGATGTCAGGGTCTACTTAGTAACTCCTTGTGGCTCAGGGGCATTGCAATGCAATGTAAACCTTGACAAGAATGTCAAGGATATATTTGAGAGAGATAGTGATACACTAAATTGTACGAGTGTGTTGTATCAATGTGTGTAGGGCCGGCTCAACAACTTTAGGGGCTTAAGGAAAAAACTTTAAGTGAGACATTTTCTTATATGCAAAAATTAACTAAATAACATTTATTTTCATTATTATCTTTTTGTTGTATAATTTCATTCTCTTCAAAAAAAAATTTTATAAATTTTTGTTCATAATTTCATTCTCTTCTAATTCTTTTTTATGAATTTTTGTTCATTTTCTATTGTGTTTTGTTTAATACTAGTAACAAATATCATTTTTGAGATTCATTTTAATTTTCAAGTTTTTTCTCTTTTTTTTTTTGAAGTTTTTTATATCCATTTTTCTAATAGACATTTATAATTAAGTAATATTTCTAAATAAACAAAAAATGATTTCTAATAAAAAATTATAATTTAACTAAAATAAAATTTAAAGTATAGAACAATAGAACCTAACGTATCAAAAGTAAGATTGCAACTTTACTAAATAACGTGATCACTTTATACCCTAAATTAGTACTAAGTAAATTATTCTAAAATGATAACTAATAAAAGTATACCTAAACAATACAAATTAAATATACAATTAGAAATTGAAAAAAAAAAAAATAACAAATGAGTTGATGTGATTTACACATCAACCCACATGATAATTCCATAATGGATGGTAGGAGTAATGCTAGGAACACATAAATTGACACAATTTTTGCCACAACTTGCCCCATGGCAAGTTGTAAGTGGTAGAAGTGTCATGGTGGGTTCATGTGGGGACACACCTCTACTACTCACAACTCATCATGTGGCGAGTTGTGGCAAAAGTTATCCCATTTTATATCTCTAACATTATTCGGATAGTAGTCTAGTGTATGTAAAATTAATAAGGATTGAGATCAGTTGCAATATATAGAGTATTGCACCTGATGCAATACCTATGAATGGTTGAGATTGATAGTTGCAAAAAGCAACTTTCAATCTCAGCCATTGATTAAAAAATGTTAAGAAAAAATTTAAGAAAAGTAAAATGTAAAAGTTAAAAAAGTAAAAAGCTAAAAAATGTTGTGAGAGAAGGGTAGTGAATTGCACCTGGTGCAATACCTTGCACCAAATTCTAATCCGTAAGGATATTGCACCAAATCCTAATCCGTAAAATAAAAAGTACATAATCTGTTGTTGAGGGTCATTTTTTTTGGAAATCTGAATAGAAGAAAGAAAGCCCAACCCAGCAACACGGGCAGCGAAGAATTGGCAAACATAGAGCAAAACCATTAAGTCCAAGCGGCAGGAATAATGGATTACAAGCACATAATATAAACAAATTGGCCTTGAGGAGGCAAGTGGGCTCGAATAAGCCCGGAAAGAGAGAAAAAGCATACCCATGGGCAGAATATGCTATAGAAAAGTGAAAAGGGGCTACCGCAAGCCCAAAGTAATGCAAACAAAGAAAGTAAGGGGTTAATGGCATGCCCATGAACCCCAAGGATGAGAATAAGATAATTGGGCCAGGGAAGCCCAATGAAGTTAGTAAAAACTCATGGGAATGCAGAGTTAGTAAAAGGGCCAAGGAAGCCCAAAGAAAAGCAAATGGGCCAAGGATGCCCAACAGAAAACAAAAAGGACGCAGGAACCCATGAGTAGGAACACCAGTGGCCATGCTAAGCTACTGGGGGAAAGAATAAACGGTAGGCCTAAAGAGGCCCAGCAGGAGTAAGTCATTACAGCAGGAATGACAAGTGATATGACAGGAAATCAGGGTAACCAAGAAATGGGTTGCAAGAAATGTAAAACCCAGTATTAAATAAAGCCCAGTCCCTAATGGAGCGAGAAATAAAAAAAAAGGCAGCTCACATAAAAGGTCAAGAACGGACGGCAGACTGTGCAGGCAAAGATTCTAGACCACGGCGGATGCATGAGCAGCAGGCAGATTTTGGACACATATGGATGGAAGGCACGCACAAGGCCCAGACATTATCAGCCTATATCCAGCCAATATGGGACATGGTGAAGTCATGGGTCAGAGGTAAAAGGGCATAATTTGGCGGTGGAGAGAGTGAAACCTATTTTGTGGTTCCTGCTCAAGCTTTTTTGGGGGATACGTCCTGCTGGGATGACATACCTCCCAAAAGAAGCAAAGCTAAGTTGGAACCACTAGGTGTATGCCATGAGGGATAGAGAGAGAAAGCACCCACACAGTAGCAGGAATGGGTGCCACGGCAGACTAACAAACAAAATAGTCTTATTTGTCTGGTGATGAGGAGTGGCACACAGATGGTTCAGTGGTGGTCGGTAAGTACACCCAGACCTGACAAAGGTTGTTAAGGGCTAAAATAGTAAAATCCGGTCACGGCAGACACTATAAAAGGAGGCCTTTGCCATGCGCAAAGAAGAAGGACACTAGAATCACAGTAATAACGATTTGAGAGAAAAATCACAAAATAGAAAGCAAGAGCAAAAGAAAAGAAAAAAGAAAAGGAAAATTGAAACAGAGAAAGAAAAGAAAAAATAGAGAGTTAGTTCGGCAGGTATGCACCAATAAGTTGTTTCTCTCTCTCCCTCTCTAAATCCCGCTTCCTGCCAAAAGCAAAAGGATTCCTTCGTGGTACCAACCATTTAGGCCCGCTTCCCTTAAGGTGATTAATCTCCACGGCAGGATTTTTCCTGGGAGATTAGTTGCGTTGAGAAGGAGTGTTCTTCCCTCTTTGGTTTTCGATCCTGCGAGCTGAACTCACTCTAATCTCTTTCTTCTTTTGATTGACCCATATGCTGACTATTTATTCTTTTACTTTATTTACAAAAGTAATCTTTGCTATTATGATTATTTCACTTAATTAAGGACTAATTGATTATATTAATCAAGAAACAGAAGTACTCTCTTTTGTTTTATTATTATCATGTTTGTCTGCCACAATCCACCCAAAATGGCTCTGCCTGCTGTAAGCATGTTCCTGGCAGACGAGGCATAATTTTGTGCACAAGCTGGACCAAGTTGAATTACAGTTGGGCCAGTCTCAACTCCCTTATTTAGAACATTTGGGCTTAACACAGTAGGAAGTAGCCTAGCCCAGTACAACAATAGTACCGCAGGAGATAGCCCAACATAACACACAAAAAGCCCCCTTCATCCGTAAACGTGTGTAAGTTGGTTTTGTGGTTTTTTTCAAGAATTAAGATTGAGAGATAGAGAGAATGATTTTTTTTTTTTTTTTTGGGCTTTTTTTAAGAGGTAAACGTTGGATTTAATGAATTTGTCTAGTCTTAATTTAGATCTTAATTTTGTTATGAGTGTTTTGTCTAATTTTAGTTTTGTATCAGTGCTGGGCTTTTTTTGGCCAAAGAAAAGGGCCTTCTTCTTCTTCTTCTTCTTCTTCTAATTATTATTATTATTATTATATTTTTTTTTTTGGGTAAAGGGCCTCAATTAAAAGAAGGGTCTTATCTGCATGTCTTAGGTGAATGTCCTGGATGCCTATATGCTTGGACCCAGAATGTGTGTTGATTTTCACATTTTAATATATGGGCCCGGTTAATACATTTATCATCAATTTTATAAATTTTTTTATAAAAAATTAAAAAAGTTATACAAAAAAAAAAAAAGTTAGTCACTTTTTATTTTTCTATAAAAAGTTTCCTAAAATGACATATATAAAATGTCTTAATTATAACATGATATCTTGGATTGTACAGATCAATTTGCATTGGATTATTTGACTATAAAATGCATCAATAAAGTTTAGTTACAAAATTGATTGTAGCCTAAGGCTACAACCTTACTCAAAACCATTAACATTATTATATATTTCGAAAATTTAATCATCGGATTGCATATTTATTACACTCTTAATACACATGTCAAATTCTGTGCCAATTAGATATTATTTACTATATGATTTATAAGATTATATTTTACGTATAATTTTATACTATAAAAACTTACAATTTAAATAATTTATTGATGACATAGTTATTGATCTTTAATTTTCTGAAAATTTTGCAAGTATAGATGATACAAGAAAAAAAATGTAATATAATAAATTTGTCAAAATTCACTTCCAATAAAAAGATATTGAATAAAACTGTAACCTTAGACTATAACAAATTTTGAAACTAAACTTTATCAAAAAAACATAAGACTATATAAAGTCCTATAAAGTAAAGTGTACTAGGTCGAATTAGCTTAGGTAAGCCATTACGATAAATCTCAATTATAAATGGAATAGTCTTTTTGGCGTTTAGGTTGAGTCATGTGACACTTATACTAGTATCCTACTATAAATTCATTCTCATATTATTCTTCATCCTAGGATCTCAAGACCACAATGGAGTCTTTTTCTGATATGCAAACGATTTTAGGACTTCTTGCTTTCATGGCAATCTGTAGTGTCTTAAAAATCACAACAAAAACCAAGAGGGGTTACACCAAATGCATGGGAATCCCTGAACCATCCGGGGCATTGCCATTTATTGGCCACCTCCATCTTCTAGGAGGCGAAATGCCAATTGTCCGAACTCTTGGGGCCATGGCTGATAAACATGGCTCATTCTTCTCACTCAAAATGGGTCTCCATCGAATGTTGGTGGTGAGTAGTTGGGAGATGGTAAAGGAATTCCTAGCCACCAATGATAGAACTTTTGCTACGAGGCCAAGCAGAGCAATAGGAAAATACATGTTCTACAACAATGCTATTTTAGCACTTGCACCATATGGGGAGTATTGGCGTGATGTGAGAAAGATGGCCACCCTTGAGCTTCTTTCAAACCATCGGCTTGAAAAGCTAAAGCATGTACGGTTCTCAGAAGTGGAGTCTTTGATTAAAGACTTGTACTTGCTTTCTACAGAAAACAAGGTGGTGACTATTAGTGAGTTATTTGAGCACATGACCTTCAATATCAGCCTCAGGATGATTGTTGGTAAGCGATTTTCCATTGTTGGTGAAAGAAACAGTGAGGCTTCTCGTTTCCACAGCGCCATTAAAGATTCTCTATATCTTAGTGGCGTGTTTGTCTTGTCGGATGCCATTCCATACCTTGAATGGATGGACTACAAAGGGCATTTAGGTTCCATGAAGAGGACTGCTAAGGAACTTGACTCGGTGCTTGATATCTGGCTTGATGAACATCTCCAGAAACAATTAGAGCAGAAGAGTAATGGCGAAAGCGATTTCATGGACGTGATGCTATCAAGCCTTGATGAGGATGCTGTGATTTCTGGGCATACACGTGATGTTATCGTCAAGGCAACTGCACTGGTATGTAGGAAAACTAATAGGCATTCTCATAGTATTATGACATGGTATTTTCTCTTTTCATATAAATGATGAATCTCCCACTAATATTGGAGAAAAAGAAATACTCATTACACTTCTTATCATTATTAGTAAGTAAAAGCCAAATTAATTTGGAGAATTATTCAAGACTCTACTAGTTCATGGAAAAGGATCCAGGCCATTTATGTCTTGTCCATTTTGTCTAGTTTACTGTTCATATTAAATTTATAGAAATTTAGTGGTATAACGGACAAAATGAACAAGACTTGAAACGGAGAGGATCTTGTTTTCTATTTCAAAATATGCAAATAATATATATACTTTGATTTTCCTTTAAGAAAACGAATCTACAAGCTATTTACCAGTAGCAACAGAATGACTTTCGTTAAAGAAAGCCAACCGATAAAATTTTTACCTTGCAATGCATCAGAAAGTTTAAATGTTTAATACAATATTTTTTTATTATTTTTTTAAAATATAATTTTTTTTTTTAAATTTTGGTAGTTGTGGGTACCTAGGATGTACGGATCTTCGGGCCTAGGGCCTTTTACACCGCATCCTCGGCATGTCCTTCAACGTCCTAGGCATGCATGGCAACGTCCTAGGCATGCTTGGCAACGTCCTCGGACGGTGTCCTAGGAGTCCCACATCGAAGGAAAACCCCCCCACTTGCTACCTTATAAGCGTTGAAGCGAAGGGAGTAGTGTACCACTAGTTTATAGTTATTCGAATAACTAAACTAGTGGTACACTACTCCCTTCGCTTCAACGCTTATAAGGTAGCAAGTGGGGGGGTTTTCCTTCGATGTGGGACTCCTAGGACACCGTCCGAGGACGTTGCCAAGCATGCCTAGGACGTTGCCATGCATGCCTAGGACGTTGCAAAGCCGTCCGAGGACGGCCTAGGACGTTGAAGGACATGCCGAGGATGCGGTGTAAAAGGCCCTAGGCCCGAAGATCCGTACATCCTAGGTACCCACAGTAGTTATTTATAGACATTTAATATATTTGTATATAAAACTGTATATTATAAAATTAGACATTTATTAAGATTGTGTTTTTTTTTTTTTTTTTTTTTTTTTTATTATAAGTATTAAGATTGTGTTTGTGTATGATACCATATGTTTTACTATTTAAAAATATATATTATGTGATAAGATTCTAATGGTGGGCTTACCTATAGAATAGAATTTAAATAGAATTAATAAATATTAAAGATGTGAAAAATGTAAAGCCTCAACTCCTTATGTGGCATAATAGTATGAGGCTATCAAAAAATCAAAACACTACAGTTTTATATAGATTGTGTATATAGTAGATTATGGATCCAATTAATGAGCATTGAATTATATTAGAGAAAGTTGATTTTTTTTAATAATTGCAATCAACTATTTTTTGTCTTCTTTTTCACAAAAAAAAAAAAAAACTATCTTATCTTGGAGACTCACACAACATTCAATTAAACAAAACTTTGATAATAATCAATTAAACAAAATTTTTTAAAAAAACTTTTATTACTTTTCAATACTGTGAAATCCACTTAATTCCTTTTCAATGATTGCAATCAAACACATTTTAATATATTAGCCAAAAAAATACGGATAAGATAGACTTTCAAAGTTACAGAAGGTCATGATATTATTGTCTTTTTGTTTTTCTTAGAGATATTTTTTACCCCACTTGAAATTATTGTCCTTTGCTTTGGAATTTGAGCACATGGTTTAAGATCGTCATTGGGTAATTGGGCGGTTGATGAGAGAGAGCCGAAATAATTTCTCCAAATAAAATACGAAATAACTTTAATTGATAATATAAGGGGAACAAAAAACAATAAAGATATATGATAGATTCTAGGAATTACTCACTTGAGGATAGAGAAGTACATATTCTCAACGTGAATAAGAGTGACTATTTTATTTTGTTACGTTGGTAAAATATTTTTATTTTGTTGTAGTTGCTATTATTTATTTGTCATTATTTTTATAAAAATATTTTAAATTAAATGGCAAAACTTAAGTATTGTACTAAATTAGTCCATACAACTACACTCATTTATATATAAATAACACATTAAATGTCTACTTAATTAATTAAATGCTTGAACAATTATTAAATCTACTCTTTTTTTTTCTTGAATCACTAACTTTATAACCTGGTAACAATGCACACGCATGTAATAATATTTTCTAACTATTATATTATATAAAGTTATATTATATTTATACCATGGACTCACACATTCATACAAATAAGATTATAAAAAAATAAAAAAATAACGCACACAATCAGTATCAAACATATACTTATACACATATAATATAAATTTATAATAAATAGAAACACTTACAAACACTCATTTTTTTACTTTTAGAGTCGAAAATACTAAGATAATCAGATAGAGAAAAGAGATGAGAAGAGATTCATGAAAATGAGGTCAAAGATCAAAAATAGAGAGAGAGAGAGAGAGAGAGAGGGAGAGAGAGGAATGTATGTGATCTGTGTTGTTGTTTGACTTTGGGCCGTGCTAATATGTGATTAGGTGTGCAAGATTTAAGCTAGAGTGTGCAGAAATGTTTTTGAGGGTAAATAAACTAATAAAAAAAATATTATATATATTAAAAAAAAAATTGAAGTTAGGGGCCAGGGGGTTCAATTGAACCCCCTAATTCCGCACCTGCCGTCACAGGAAACTCATGAGAGAAACACTAGAAAATGGTTGAAATTCACTCTATAATTATCCTCACAAAGAGAAATTATTAGGTCTACCAGGAGGACTACTGACGTCTTCTTCTTTGACCCCCCCAACTAATAAAATACTGTTATTTATGCAAATGTGACATCATCTGGTAATTTTTATTTTTTATTCCTTGTACTGATTAAAAAGCTCACACATACATTTACATAGATGGCATCATTTCATTAGTTAGGAAGGACCACATCAGCAATCCTCCTAGTGTAAATAATAATTTCTCCCTCACAAGGACTAAGCTTTATATAACAATAAATAAACTCCTAAAAACATAAATTTAAAGTAAATTAAATGAGTTTATCTTGGAAATAATCCTTCTTTCCTTTTTTTTTTTTTTTTTGGGGGGGGGGGGGTACTCTAGGACTACGATACACTCAAACTTCATAATATTTATTATTTTGTGCCCAAACCCTTTTCTCTCTTCAATTTATTTATTTATACATACATACGATGATAGATATACTAATATAAATATCAGAAGTTTGGTACCTTGATAATTCAATTAGTTTAGGAGGGCAAAATAAATAAGTAAAAGGTTGACAAGCCTGGCATGAGGTCCACCTAAAAAAATTCTATTTTTATGTTTGTGTGTGGAAAAATTATTAGGTACTCTTGAAATACTATAAATGCTTAGTCCCCCTCTCACATGAACGGTTAATAAACAAAAAATCTTTTCCTCATAAGTAGAAAATTAATGACAAACTAAGAAATAAAAGTATAAGCCTTTAAGAAAAATTACCCATTTATTTTTATTTTGAATTAATTTCTTGCATATATGTGTATACATGTGTGCAATGGTGGAGCCAAAAAAATTTCTTTAGGGGGGGCCAATTTAAATCTAACAAAATTATTAAAGGAAGAATTAGGGTTTTGTTAGCATTTGGAAGAGCCATGGGCAGAGGAAATGGGCTAGATGAGATTTTTTATCATACTAAATTTATTATTTTTGGGTATTTTTTTTATCAATCTAGCTTGATTGGGCTTGACTATTATTGGACTAGTTAAAAAATTTGTGCAGCTAATTCTAAAATCTTATTTTTCAAGGGGGGCTAGTGATAATTTTTTTGTCTAATTTGTGATTTTTTTAATAGTGTTATAGGAAATTTTAAAAAGCCAGGGGGGCCATGGCTTCCCCTAGCCCCCCCGCCGCCCCCCCCCCCCCCCCCCCCCCCCCCGCTTCACCAGTGCATGTGTGTGTATATATATATCATATGAATTCTTATAATGCAAAATGTATTTGTAGTGTATTTGTAGTTATAGTAACTATGCAAATATACATAATTATTATCCATATGCAAATTTGCTTTTAATACTCTCTCTCTCTCTCTCTCTCTCTCTCTCTCTCTCTCTCTCACTCACACACACACACACACACACACACACACACACACACACACACACACACACAAATGATTTGGAAGGGTAATAAAAAATTGATAAAGAAATAATGCATTAATGAAATTTAGTTTAAAATAGATAATCTGATGTGGGTGTTTTTTGAAAAGTGATTATATAAAATAATAAAAAAGTAGGCTTATGCTAAAATATTCAGAAAATTTTGTACGAACTAATGAAAATATTCTAAAAAACTTAAATTAGACAAAATCTAATAAAAAGAGAATTTAAATATATTGACACTACAATAACACACACACACACAAATATGTGAAGTTTTACAATTTCCTTCTATTAAAATGAAAATTCAACTTAACTTTTCAATTTTTGCTGTTGCAATATTTTTGTTGTGTGCATAGCATTACTCAATTAAAAATAATTTTTTTTCTTAATACTATAATTTTTATTGTGTCCATAGCATTACTCCTATTAACAATTTAACTCAACTCAAATTTTTTGTTGCATTTTTGTTGTTTCCATTGCATTATTATTTTTATTACTATAACTTTGTTTACACCTATTGGTCATTGTAACTTTATTTTAGGGTGTTTATTTTTTTAGGGCATTCATTTTTTATTTATGGTACACAAAAAAAAAAAAAAAATTATATATAATAAGTAATAACTTTTTTTGAAGGCCAAGGTTCATTTGAATGCCAAGGGCCTTTTAATTGAATTAGCACCTCCTTATGCATAAAGAACTTGGAGGTCTAGGGAGAAAATATTCGAGCTACGTGATTAGCAGTATGTTGTAGTCATCTCTAAAAAAAGTTCATTTGAACACTCTAATCATAATGTAGCGTGCAATTGCCTAGAACTGAACCCATAAGAAAATGATAAATGCCAATAGATCATAATGTCAAGAAAAATGCTAAAATTAATAATAATTTTACTACAAAAGGCTCAAGAGCCTAATATGATCATGAAAATGATTATTGCTCTTTCTATACAAAGATACTATATTAGATTTTAGTAATTGCATTAGACTTTTTGTGTGTGCAGGTTCTCATAATTACAGGCTCCGAAAGCACATCTATTACACTAACATGGGTACTATCCCTACTTTTAAACCACCCATGTGTGCTAAAGGCTGCCCAAGAAGAGATAGACTTGCACGTTGGGAAAGATAAATGGGTGGAAGAGTCTGATATTAGGAACTTAAACTACCTTCAAGCCATTGTTAAGGAAACTTTACGCCTATACCCGCCTGGTCCTGTCACAGGATTGCGTGAAGCTATGGAAGATTGTAATGTTGGTGGCTATTATGTTCCTAAGGGCACTCGTTTGATCATCAATATATGGAAGCTGCAACGAGACCCACGTGTGTGGTCGAACCCATCTGAATTCAAGCCAGAGAAGTTTATGACAACACATGCAAATGTTGATGTTAGGGGTCAAAATTTTGAGTATATTCCATTTAGTTCTGGTAGAAGGTCATGCCCTACAATCACATTCGGCATGCAAGTTGTTCATTTGGCACTGGCTCGTTTGCTTCAAGGATTTGATATCATGACTGTGGGTGGTGCAGAGGTGGATCTGCGTGAAGGATCAGGACTTGACTTACCAAAGGTAGATCCACTAAATGTTATTCTCAAGCCTCGTCTTCCTAAGGAGCTCTACTAATGCCTTTGAAGCTACTTCTTTGTGAAGGTTACTTACTATTGTGAAATATACATGTCTTAGTTGAAGTGTTAAATAAAGATTTGGATATATCTTTATCCTTATCTAAACATATATATCCCTGTTGTTTAGGTTGCTATTACCAACTCTTTTCTTGAGAATACTAATTAAAAATAAATTTCAATAGCTCTTTTGTCTTTTAAATTTTTACTTTTTGTTTGAAAAAAATATTTTGCTACCCACTCTCTTGAGATTTCATGAAATGATTCTCTCCTTAAACAACAAACCTCGATGAAGGTTAAATATAATATAAAGACAACATATACGTTCATCCACATCTATACTGTGGTTTCTCTGTGGAAACCCCATTAAGCTAGCTCCCATAAATTGTTAGTTTTAATGCAACACGGGTATCTTCAAAATTACCACTTTACCATTTGTGATACTCGGCTCGGATTGCTAAGAATCAAGACAATCAAGCACATTTATCCCTTTATCTATAGATTTTAATTGAATTCACAATTTTGCGTCACATGTCTAATTTAATTTTTAATTTTGTGTCAAGTGAATTATTGAGGTAAAAATCGAAAAGTTCAAATCCAATTTTTCGTCACATGTTCATCTCAGTTTTTAATTTTTGTAGCAAGTAAATTATTGAGTGCAAAAATTAAAAAGTCTAAATCCAATTAAATTATAATTCATATATATATATATATATATATAATAAAAAACCATTACATATTTTAGAAATATATAATTTAAAATAAAATGAAAGTTAATACCATGTATAATCTGAACCACATAATTGTGATTGTTTTTAATTGCACCTTTACTTATACAAGGAGCTCCACACTAGTAAGATGTAAAAGCTAAAATTTTCAAATTTCCATTATGAAATATAGTCAGTGGAAGTTTGTATATATGGAGAGGCCATAAAAAAAAAAAAAAAAAAAAAAAAAAAAAAAAAAAAACCATGATCACAATGGCTCAGCACCACACAATACCTACATCCTCCTATCACCATACATTGCGGGTTGTTATGCAACATGGGCCTAAGATCCGCCCTAATTTGTTTATTATTGGACAAGGTTACAAGAAATACAATCTAGATGTTGCTAGCCCATTTTTTCATTAGGCCTCAAGAGAACAAGCCTAAGGGCCCAGGTCAGCGAGCCAATAAAAACAGGTCGCAAACAATAAAACCCAATTCTGTGAAATAAATAAGCTACAGAAAATAGGGTCTGTAGTAGAAAAAAAGCTTTAAGAAGGACCCAAAATCCTTCAAAACAAATGCAAAACAGTCCATGTCCTTGTACGTCTACCCAAGCTCAACACCCAAATGAGCTAGTTAGTCCTACACTAACATTAATTGCCCTAGCACCCTCTCAGGGTTGTATTTTTTTTTTTTTAATACCCAACGAAAAAAGAGTCCAAGTACATCAATATTCTTTTGTCCTCATATAAGTTTGTCATTCATAAAAAATAATAATAATAATAATAATAATAATAATAATAATAAATGCCAATTGAAAACCTTACTTCACTAGTTTTATTGAGCATCAGTAGCGATTTCTCTAAGGTTTGTCCATATTTTAAAATAAAACTTATTTTTCTTCTTTTAGCTAATTACTTTTTAAATTTCACTCATCTCATATTTCTTATTTTAAATTCTATTTCATTTAAGGATCATGTTAACGGATATTTTTAGGACATTTGCTAATAGATTATTTTAGGAAAGTTTTAATATCACTTTTATGATAAATATAAAAATTGTTTAAAAAATTATTTACATTTTTCTTTTCCCATAAAAAGTTTCTAAACTAATGCTCTTAGGATATATGTTAACTTTTCCCTTCATTTGAATGTTATTTGTTCTTTCATTTTTTATTATTCTTTTCACTTTTCAAAACACTTACTTTACATTATCATGGTTACAAAAACACAAAAATAATAAATAAACGTTAAACAAAGTTTGGCTATAAACTTGATTGTAGCTAATGGTTAACATTTCCACTAAAAATATTAATATGACTATATATTTTGAAAATTTAACGGGCAAATTGTATATTCTTTTTGTTTTTAATATGCGTGTGTCAAATTTATGCCATAAACTTGATTTATAAACTTGTTTATTATCTGATCCATAAACTTGTTTTTTATGCATAATTTTAAACTATAAAAACTTAAAATTTAATTTGATTAATGATATAATTTTTTATTTTTTGGAAAATTTTTAAATATGAAGGATATAAAAAGAAAATATAATCCAATAGTAAGTTTGTCAAAATTTACATTTGATAAAAATATATTAAGTGGAACTATATATATATATATATATATTATGCAAGATAAAAATTCTATTCTAACCTAATTTAAGTGTATAGATGTGTGAAGCTAACTCTTTCGTGAAGACTTGAACCCCGGTCCTTGCATCCCCCACCTCACAACTAAATTCGTATCTTCGTCCATAAATGTTTAGAGAATATACTCCTTGATAGCTAAAACCTATCTTGAGAGGGAAATTGGTTAACTGATGCAGTAGGTATTTTTTGGTGTCTTTTAAATTGTAGTTACCCATATTCACCCCCTTCCACTATTTTTAAGTAATATGCTAACAATGACTTGTCCAGCTTTGTAAGCTTCCCAAGCTCTGTCAAGATTTCTAAATTAGTAGACTTTATGTATTCAACTGTTCATCACAACGATGACAAACCAAGTCAAGAAAGTCAAGGTCGAGTTGAGCAACATCAGTCATACTTTCTCTGTTTTTCTCCTTTTTCTCACCATTAAAGAAACCATCAAAAGTTCATATATTGTATACTCTGCTTTCCCTCAAGTTTCGGTACATCATGGAAATTACTTCTCATCTCCTTGCAATTGCAGGGGCTCTTATACTGGTACTATTGTACAATCTATGGAGGCTGAGAATTGGTAGTCACAAAAGTTAAGGGTATGATGGCCCCGGAGCCATCAGGTGGCTTGCCAATCATAGGTCACCTTCTCAAACTAAGCGGCCAAAACCCAGTTGCTCGAACCTTGGCAGCTATGGCTGATCAATATGGTCCCATATTCACGATCCGAATTGGAACAAAAAGTGCAGTTGTTATTAGCAATCATGAGGCTGTCATGGAGTGTTTCACTACAAATGACAAGGCTTGGCTGGTCGTCCAAGGTCTAGCCAAGGAAAGTACCTTGGCTACAACCATGCAGCATTTGGGTTCATCAACTATGGTAAATTCTGGCTCAAGATGAGAAAGATAACCATGCTAGAACTCCTCTCTAGTCGTCGTCTTGAGACACTAAAGAATGTGCAAGTTATTGAGGTTGACACTTTGATTAAAGATTTGTACACTCTTTGCAAGCGCAACGAGCCCAACAACCAAGCCAAGGTGGTGATTAGTGAGTGCATTGAGCACTTAACCTTCAATATAATTACTAAAATAATTGCAGGGAAGAGATATTTTGGTAACTTGAATGATGGAAATGGTGGAGAGGCTCTAAGGATAAGGAAAATTATTAAAGAGTTCATGCGTGTATCTGGTGTCCCTGTTGTTTCGGATGTTCCATTTCTAGGAGGGCTTGAATTTTTTCTGGGCCAAGTAAAATACATAAAGCAAATTGGAAGGGAATTGGACATTCTAGTTGGAAGTTGGGTTGAAGAACATACTATGAGTAGGGCCAAAAGTGAACCAATCGACAAACCAGACTTCATTGATGTCATCATGTTATCCGTAATTGAGGATGATGGCATGTTTGGCCATTCGCGTGAAACCATTATCAAGGCAACAATAGTGGTATGTTCCGGTTACATTTTATTGTGAGGAGTGCTATTGGTTTTTATCTAAACTCATTACTGATATCATTATTTACTTACCACTAATACCTGCTACCTAAAATTTTTTATGAAAAATATTGTTTCCTTATTTTACTCTTTTATTATAAGTTTTAATCATATATTGCAAAAATTACCCCATAAAAAATAAAAATAAAAACTACTCAAATTACCAATAATTGAGTCTTGCTAAAGACCTCTAGTGTTTATGTATTATGTAGTTTTTTTTACTCATCTTGTAATGAAAGATTACTATTTTAAAATACATTTGCATGATTTCTTTATTTTAATCTTTCACAATTCACAAATAACCTCTTTGTACCGAGTTACTTTTGTTGAAAAAAATCAAAATAAATCACCTCGGTTTTAAGGGATTTTAAGGGCAGGTGATAGGTAATTGGCGGAAATTAGTTTCTCTTCTTATAGAGTAGAGAAATATAGCAAAAACTGAAAAAGTAACCTTAACACAAGAAAAGTAAATATTTCTCTAGGGATCATTATCATCAATGTAAGAGAAAAAGCACAGCGTTCCTCTCTTCTTTTTTGGATAAGAAAAAAGTGTAAGAATGATCTTTGTTAATCCTTGTTAATAAGAATAAAGGCAGAGATGGAGAAATCAAGTACTTCTGGAGTATAGTAATATGGTGTTCCTTCTCCACATATTTATGGTGGACGTGGATCTCACAAATTAAATTTATGATAGGATCTACTATGAATGTGAAAAAAATGAGCACTACATTATTATGCACAGGGAACACCTAATAATGTTTCATATAAATAGTATACACTAACAATCTCAAAGTACATCTTTGATTCATTTAACTATGAAATTCTCCTTGTTTAAGTCCATTTCTAGGACTAGCTAATAAACTCGCACGACTTAATTAATCAACCAGGCTTTTGTTGTGTCATTAACCTATTTATGCTTATTCTAATATGTTAATCTGTACATTTTTAGACACCTTAAAATACAAGTTGTTTAACCAAGTTATTTAGCCAAGTGATTATTTAAATAAATTATTCAGATCTAGGTTAACACAATCAAATCATATCATGTAAATAATGTGGAAAAATAAATAACACAACGATATGATAACCCAGGAAAACCAAACCGCTAAAAAACTTTGGAATGATTTAACCTAACTATCCTCAAGGTAAAACAGATCCACTATGAAAGAATTGAAGTTTGTATAATAAGACTTAGATCACTAACATCCTATTACTACCTCGTATAGAAAACTTACTACCACGGCCACGTGACAACTTCGAGTCCACGGACTACTTCTTTCCTTGATCCACTGCAACCATAAGTACTCCCATTTGTGACTTTAAGATTCCACTCAAAGGTTTCAAATCTTCTTGAATCCTTTATGTAGCAACTAAAACGATTACCAAGTTTTTGACATGAATCTTAATAACCATAAATGTGTATGAAGGTAAACACCTCTAGATCTCACAAGAGATTCAATACATAGCACATCAACAACCACTAAAACGTAGCTAGGGTTTTTTCTTTTATACTTGGAGTAAAATATAAAATCCTACACATCAAACCAGACTTGGGCTGAGTTGGAAAATTCTGTAGAAAATTAATCTGCACGAGGTTCGATTGATCGAGCCTAATTTTCGATCAATTAAGCCTTGCAGATTTTGCCAATAAATCCTGCAATTCACTCGATTCCAACTTTACAAATAAACACACTTTGAGCAGCTTTAATCTAGACTCTAAGTTTTGATCATGGTTTGCCAACACATTACACATTGAAGTTTTAATACATTTAGTTCCTAAAGTCTTAGAACCTAACAAACTCCCCCTTTGGCAATCTGTGACAAAATACATCACAAAACTGAAATGCTCAAAGTTACAAACAGCCCTTTAAAAATTAACATGCCCAAAAAAAATTTAACCTAACTACTATCTATCAGTTGCCAGTGTAGACAGCAGCACGACTGAATAAACTTGTATATTCCTGAAACACTTAACAAACACATAAACGCATGTGTGGAAAATACAAGTAAAAACAAAATAAATTCTTGATTTCACACAACAAAAAATAAAAGACATATACCATAAATAACCTCATAATATAGATCAATAACCAATGTATCACATGTGAACTAATAAAAAAGAAAAGAAATATAAAGCATAGTGTCTCCCCCTAACATATACAACTCATAAAAAATACATCCCGTTACATATACAACTCATAAAAAATACATCATCACCAAAACAAATACATCAGGAGCCAAAATAAAATATACATCATGGATCTCCTAGATACAATTTAACAAAAAAAAAAACTCCTCCTAGCTCCATGCATAAACCAATATGTACTCTCCTTTTTATAACGAATTGCCAAAGGGCAATCATGACTTATCATTAAAAGGAGGTGGTGGAGAAGACCGTCGAGTACCAGCCAAATCAGCACGCAAAGCCTGAAGCTCCAAGAGCACATCCAACAAGATCTGTCCATGCGCTGCCTGGATGGTCATGACAGTATCCAACATACTCCGAATGGATGAATCACTCAAAGAAGAAGGTGGAGGATCAACAACGGCAGTGGGATTGACATACTCCTCAGCAGTGGGGTCGCCTGAAGAAGGAGGCTGAGATGCATCACCTGTGAAAGACTCTACTCTAGGGCGTTTAGAGCTAGTTTTCATATGAGCTGCTTTTCGCCTAAGGAAGGTGGCACCTATGGGGGCGATGATATGGACAGGCTCAGATGCAGGAAAATCCTCTAAGCCTAAATGTAACAAAACCCTATGAATAAAGACTGGAAAGAAAAGACCATGTGATTTAGAACTACTCCTATGAACCTCAACTAGAGATCGAATGAAAAGAGTAGAAAAACTCATAGGATTAGTGAGTGCATTGAGCACTTAACCTTCAATATAATTACTAAAATGATTGCAGGGAAGAGATATTTTGGTAACTTGAATGATGGAAATGATGGAGAGGCACTAAGGATAAGGAAAATTATTAAAGAGTTCATGCATGTATCTGGTGTCCCTGTTGTTTCTGATGTTGTTCCATTTCTAGGAGGGCTTGAATTTTTCTGGGCCAAGTAAAATACATAAAGCAAATTGGAAGAGAATTGGACACTCTAGTTGGAAGTTATTGGGTTGAAGAGCATACTATGAGGAGGGCCAAAAGTGAACCAATCGACAAACCAGACTTCACTGATGTCATGTTATCCGTAATTGAGGATGATGGCATGTTTGGCCATTCGCGTGAAACCATTATCGAGGCAACAATAGTGGTATGTTTTGGTTACATTTTATTGTGAGAAGTAAGCTCACTAATGACATCATTATTTACTTACTACTAATAAATGCTACCTAAAATTTTTTATGAAAAATATTGTTTCCTTATTTTACTCTTTTATTATAAGTTTTAATCATATATTGCAAAAATTACCCCATAAAAGAAAATAAATAAATAAACTACTCAAAGTACCAATAATTGAGTCTTGCTATAGACCACTAGTGTTTATGAATTACGTAGTTTATTTACTCATCTTGTAATGAAAGATTACTATTTTAAAATATATTTGTATGATTTCTTTATTATAATCTTTCACAATTCACAAATAACCTCTTTGCACCGAGTTACTTTTGATGAAAAAAATCAAAATAAATCACCTCGGTTTTAAGGGGTTTTAAGGGCAGGTGATAGGCAATTGGCGGAAAGTAGTTTCTCTTCTTATAGAGTAGATAAATATAGCAAAAACTGAAAAAGTAACCTTAACACAAGAAAAGATTAATATTTCTCTAGGGATCATTATCATCAATGTAAGAGAAGAAGCACAGCGTTCTTCTCTTCTTTTTTGGGTAAGAAAAAAGTGTAAGAATGATCTTTGTTAATCCTTGTTAATAAGAATAAAGGTAGAGATGGAGAAATTAAGTACTTCTGAAATATAGTGACGTGGTGCTCTTTCTCCACATATTTATGGTGGACGTGGATCTCACAAATTAAATTTATGATAAGATCTACTATGAATGTGAGAAAAATGAGCACTACATCATTATGCACTGGGAACACCTAATAATGTTTCATATAAATAGTATACACTAACAATCTCGGAGTACATCTTTGATTCATATAACTATGAAATTCTCCTTGTTTAAGTCCATTTCTATGATAGGCTAATAACATCGCACAACTTAATTAATTAGACCATTATTTCTTTATGTACAAAGAATAATACTTTATAAAGAAACTCTGCTTTTTTTAATGTCATCTCAATTTCATGTAGAATCTCATCTTGGCTGGCTTCGAAAGTACATCTCTTCACTTGACATGGCTCTTGTCTATATTATTGAACAACAAGCATGCATTGAAGCAACCCCAGGAAGAGCTTGATCTCAAGGTTGGTAGAGAGAGATGGGTGGATGACCACGATATCAAAGATCTAGTTTATCTCCAAGCGATAGTGAAGGAAACCTTGTGCTTGTACCCACCAGGTCCCCTAGCAGCTCCACATAAATTGGAGGACTGTCATGTTTGTGGCTATTATGTTCCAAAGGGTACTCGTGTTTTTGTTAATGTGTGGAAGTTACATTGAGATCCAAGGGTTTGGGATGACCCATATAAGTTTTTGCCAGAGAGGTTCCTCACAAAACATGCAAATATAGATGCTTCAGGGCAACATTTTGAGTTCATACCATTTGGGTTTGGCAGACGATCTTGCCCAGGTTACACATTTGCCCTGCGAGTATCTCACTTGACACTAGCTCGATTTCTTCAGGGATTTGAGTTCATGACACCATCGAATATGCCAATTGACATGACTGAGGGCGTAGGAATTTCCTTACCCATGGCAACTCCCTTTGAAGTTCTTCTCACTCCACGCCTTGCTCTGGAACTCTATCAATGACATAAAAAAATATAAACTATGCTTGTTTTTAATAAGCTTACTTTGGTAGAGTCTTATACCTTAGTGGTATTGCATGAACGATCTTATTTATGAAGAGAACTAATATTCAGATTTCTCTCCCCACTTATCATGGCACTTTATTTTGACATTCATGTAGTTTAATCGTGGTTAGTTTATAAACCATGCTTCTTTCTTATGATTAGTATTGATGACACAAGTAAGGCACGTGCTTAGTTTATTGAAAGGGTTTTATTATATTAAGTGATGCTATAATTTGGCATATGGCTTTAATGTTTTAAAAATTATTAATTAAAGAGAATATATTTCATCCGGATAGGGGGTAAAACCCCCGCTTTACAATAGAAACACACCACATCAGTATTATACTTAACAATAAAATAAACATGTTACACTCCCTAGTATCAAATTCTTGAATCCAAAAAAAAAAAAACATGTTACACACAGCAACTCCTTAAAAGCCGATTTCACAAAATTCTAAAAAAAAAAAAAAAAAATTTAAACCCACTTTTAGATCCCATGGAAAAGCTGTAGTTGAGAACAACATAATTGACGCCAGCCTCAAATGTCCTATCCCACAAAGAAGTGGTTGATGTGACATTTTCATTGGGTGGGGGTAAAGTAGGGTTTTACACCCCCATCCAGACTGAATATATTTTCTTAGAGCATTTTTATTTATAGTACTAAATAGTTATATTGTTATTTTTAAATACCAAAATGTACCATATAAAGGTGAAGCTAAAATTATATTTTTTTACTCCACAATTACAGTATACAGTAACTGAAAGGTAAATTTTTTTATTTATTTGTGCGTTACTGCTTTTGATTACTTTACCTATTTTTACTCTTTCTCTTATTCTTATTTCTCTTCTTCTACATACACATTGCTATTGTTTGTGCGTTCACATTTCTTTTACTTTTTTTTTTTATATAGTGTTTACACTGCTATATATTGTTTGTGCGTTCATATTGCTATTGTGATGTTTATTTTATTGAGATGTTTATATTATTTTATTACGTTGAAAGTTAAAATAGATTCACTGATACTAGATGTTTTGTAAAGTAGGTAAGAAAAATAGATAAAGTAATTTTTTATGGTGCTAAATAGCTAAAAAAATAGCTCTACTAATGTGGATGCTCTTAATCAAATAGAAAAGACTTAGAGTGAGAATTACATTTCCACTTTCTCTTCAATTGAAAATCTAGTAATGACTTATTAAGCGACACAGTTTTGCAAATGATAATTTAAAAAGGAAAACAATTGTAAAACTTTTCATGTATCTCCTTATTAAGTTCATGTTTTTGTTTAGGCCAAAATGCAAAAGGACCCCTTGAGATTTGCATTGTCACTTCTTTGCAGTAAATTTTAGATGAAAACAACTCAATTGTTGTTATCAACTACTTTATCCCTATTTGTTTTAAATTCTTTGGGTAAACACAAAAATTTAATAATAAATACCAACTTTTTTTTTTTCCTTTTTCATTCTTTCTTACGTATGAAATACCACAAAATATATATATATATATATATATATATTTTCTTCTAATTTATGGCTTCTTCTTCCTTTTTTTTTAATTTTTATTTTTACGTTTCAATGATACCAAACCTTATTTTTCCTTCACTTTGCCACATGTACAGATTTAAAATATACTTTAAAAAAATACTTATTTTTTATAATCTATTAACTTAATTACTGCATAAAAATCCAAATAATCTTAATTTAATAAGAAAAATGATTTGTTTGCAAACATGTTAAGAGCCTTAGACTTTAACATCTAATAGGAAGATGACACGTATCTCATCATGTGCAATGCACATAATTAACCTGAGTGATTATATTAAATGTGGTTAATTGAGTCATGTGCATGCATATGACAAAGACAAATGTCAACTTTTTATTAAAAGTTGAAACTCAAAGTTGTAATCATGTTGGGAACAATTTTTTTTCCTTTGATAAGTGTGTAAATTCTAGATGATCTTTATTTTTGTTCGATAATCTTAATCTTCCAATACGCTAGATGGGATCAAAAGAGGACACTCTCACCGGAAGCTCTATCACAACTTTTATCCACAAATGAGAGAGATATGTTGAAAAACGAATGATGATAGTGATCTGGTATGGATATGGTCCGATAATAATAGCCCCACCTCAGACGAATTAACACGTTTCCCCACTGGCTACTAACTTTAACAGAGAAAAATCTTCACACTCCCTGAGTACCCGTGTGAATCCAATGTCACGGCACCACCTCAGCCCATGCAGCACTGGGCAATGCTCCATAACTCAATCTGCTCATCATTTCTAAGTTGTGGCTAAGAAAAACAAAATTCCCCAAACCATAAGTTTACCATGGTATTTTACCCCATATATATATATATATATATATATATAGTAGGTTGGGTTCAAGTTACATATTGTATAACTTTAAGTAATATTACACCATTCAATATTTTTTAATTGAGTTTAAATTTTGACAAATTTACTGTTAGATTACATTATCTTTGTGTATTTTCCATGCTTGCAAAATTTCAAGATGTTGAAAAATTAATAGTCATGTCATCAATCAATTGTTTAAATTTAATTTTTTGTAGTTTAAAATAATGCATAAAAAATGAGAACGGTAAATAACATTCAATTGACATAAAAATTGGCATGAATGTTAAGAACATGTAATTCAACGGTAAAATTTTCAAAATATGAATTTCAAAACAAGTTATTGGGTGATGTAATATTGCTTAAAGTTGCACTAGGTGTAACTTGAACCTAACCCATATATATAGGACAAGACTTAGGTACAGTACTTAGGTACTGTTCCTTAGATTTCCTTTCTAAAATTCTACTATGTGGATTTTTCCTCATGGGATTGAAGTATATTTTTTAGTTAAGTAGTCACATGACTCAATCTTAAGTGGGGAATTTAAGGAACAACACCTAAAGTATTGAACCTAAGTTTTGTCCATATATATATATATATATATATTATCAATTAGCATTTTAGCAAAATTGAAGAGGTTCTCCATTATCTTCATCCTCCCCTTACGTCCCCTCTCTCTTTAGCATCATAAGTACAACAACAGATTTTTTTCATAAAATAATTATATATATATATATATATATCTATTTACACCATGTTTAATTTTGACCACCATATAGTGTACTTTGAAACAAAATGGAGAAAAATTGTGGAATGAGATTGAGGAAGATAGAGGATAGAGCAATAAGCATCTATAGTTTCGTAATAGCAATATTCTCACCCAAAGAAACCTCTAACCTATTTGGTAAACAAAAATATATGGTTACACGGATTTATTTACAATTATTAATTTCTCTTTGTCTCTAAATTTTAATCTTGATCTCCACTGATAGGTCGATTGGGCAAGTGGATTTCTTTGGGTCTTTATCGATGGGTGGATTAGGTGAGTGTATTTCCCTAAGAGATTTAGATGATCACAAGCTGAGAGGAGAGGAGAGAGATGCTTGGGCGATTGGTGTTTTGCGAGAATAAAAAATACTCTAAACAGAGAAAGATATTTGTGATGTAAAATAGAAGGAAAAAACAATATTCATGGGCTCATTCCCATCTCTGTGCTCCCTAGTATGGGCCAAAATGACCTAATACTATTATTTGGCGAAATATTTAATAATCTATCATTGTTTAAAAAATATTTAGAAATTTACTAAATTTTCAAAACTCAAGTTTGAAAAACTTAAGTTTAATTTATAACCTGAGTTTATGAAATTGAGTTCTATAAAAATTTGCCATAGTAAAACTTGCTGACCTAGAATTAAAAAATATACAAGGTCACATATAACTCTAGTTTTATAAACTTGTGGGCTCATTAGTGTCAAAATATGTAACTTACTGTCATAAATGACAAAAACTTGTGTTTTTACTTATGGAAGAAAGGCATGCAGCCTTGCCTATTCTATTTATGTAACATACAAATGCCCATGTCATTTATTTCATATACGAGTACCATGTATTGTGATGTGATGTCATTGTCTTGTCACCAATCATGCTTTTGTCAAAAACTTGTGTTGGTTGGTTATTTAGTTCTGACTTCTGATGCCTGATGGTGTGTTGGGGTGTGAGGGAGAAAGAGAGAAGACAGTTTCCTTGAATTGACTTGTAAACAGAGTGCTCATAAAACACAATAAAAAACTAACTTGGATACGGAAAATTTTTCCAAGACACTCAAGAAACTCATAGGAAGCTGTGGGCTTGGCTCAAATCATCAAAATATCCTATATTCCTATGGTACTCAGGCTTCTAAAACTGAGTTTGGATAAAAATTTAATTACCTCATCAGCAGGTGCTAACAGATTTTTATGGAACTCCATTTTTATAAATTTGAGTTCGAAGTCAAACTCGTGTTTCTAGAACTTGATTTTTAAAAAAGGGAATAAATTATTAAATATTTTTTTAATATTAGTAGGACACTAATTATATTAGGAGATTCTAGCATTTTGCCTCTACTAAGCAAAACATTTGACAATATACTCATGTTTTCAAACTATATAAGTTCGTGCTCCTGTTTTGAAACTCAATTTTAATAAAATCGAATTCCAATGAAAAACTCGATTGCATGGAACTCGAGTTTCATTAAAATGCCACTACAATACTAAAAATCACCACTACAACACAAAAAAGGTTACTATAGGTATGAGGTGATCAAATTTAAAAAAATAATTTGCATAGAACTCGAGTTCCATTAAAACGCCACTATAGTACTAAAAATCGCCACTATATGTATGAAACTCAAGCTTCATGAACTTGAGTTCCATGCAATTTTTTTTTTTTTTTTAAATTTCATTTGACATAACTCGATTTTAAACTAATCAAATTTTTAATTAAAATTTAATTTTATTAAAATCGAATTTCAAAACAGAAACATAAGCCTATATAATTTGAGAACAAGTACAATTTACCAATATTTTGCTCATTAGAGTCAAAAGGCTAGAATCCCCAATTATATCAGCCAAAGATAATATTTAATCATTTTTATTCCTAGGTGTTCTAAAGAATGATGTGATTGACGGAGACATCCCTATGATTTTTTTTATTTTTACCCAATGAAAAAAGAGTCCAAGTACATCAGTATTCTTTTGTCCCCATAAAAGTTTGTCTTCATACGGAATAAATAAATAAATAAAACGACAATCGATAATCCTTATTTGACTAGTCTTCTATTTTTTTGCTGAATACTTTACTAGTCTTATTGAGCAATAGTAGCGGTTTCTTTCAATTTTCATCATATTTTAGGATAAAACTTATTTTTTTTCCCTCGACAATCGATAATCCTTATTTGACTAGTCTTCTATTTTTTTGCTGAATACTTTACCAGTCTTATTGAGCAAATTAGCGGTTTCTTTCAATTTTCAACATATTTTAGGATAAAACTTATTTTTTTTCCCTCGAAAATCGATAATCCTTATTTGACTAGTCTTCTATTTTTTTGCTGAATACTTTACTAGTCTTATTGAGCAATAGTAGCGGTTTCTTTCAATTTTCATCATATTTTAGGATAAAACTTATTTTTTTTCCCTCGAAAATCGATAATCCTTATTTGACTAGTCTTCTATTTTTTTGCTGAATACTTTACCAGTCTTATTGAGCATTAGTAGCGGTTTCTTTCAATTTTCATCATATTTTAGGATAAAACTTATTTTTTTCCCTCTTTTAGTTAATTAATTTTTTCTCCCACTCACTGTAGATTTTTTTATTCTAAAGTTTAAATCCTATTCTATTTAAATGTTATTCATTCATTTATTTTTTATTATTCTATTTACTTTCCAAAACACTAACTTTACTTTATCACAATTACAGAAGCACAAAATTAATAAATATATGTTTAGGAGATGAATAGCGCTCCTTAAAGATAGAGAGAAATTGTAGTTAAAACCTATTTTGAGGGGAAAATTGGTAAACTGATGCAGTAAGATTTTGTGTTTTTTAATTTTAGTTACCCATATTTACCCCCTTGCCCTTTTTTTAAGTAATATGCTAAACAATGCATTGCCCAACTTTGTAAACTTCCCAAGCTGCATCAAGATTTCTATTGGCATGACCATCAACAAAGACAGTCAGACTTCATGCATTCAACCATTCAAGATAAGGATGAGAAACCAAGTCAAGAAAGTCAACATCATGATGACATTGAGAGCCACTACAACTTTCCACAAACCCGACTAATTGAGCAACGAGTCACATCATTCATAAATGTAATGGGGCCATGTCATATTCAACTTATTGTTATTAGTCATACTTTCACCGATTTTTTTCCTTTTTCTCACCATTAAAGAAACCGTGAAAAGTTCATAGTATACTCTGCTCTCTCTCTAGTTTCAGTACATCATGGAAATTGCTTCTCATCTCCTTGCAATTGCAGGGGCTTTTGTACTGGTACTATTGTACAATCTATGGAGGCTGAGAATTGGTAGTCACAAAAGTAAGGGTATGTTGGCCCCGGAGCCATCAGGTGGCTTGCCAATCATAGGTCACCTTCACAAACTAGGTGGCCAAAACCCAGTTGCCCGAACCTTGGCAGCTATGGCTGATCAATATGGTCCCATATTCACGATCCGATTTGGTACGAAAAGTGCAATTGTTATTAGCAATCATGAGGCTGTCAAGGATTGTTTCACTACAAATGACAAGGCTTTGGCTGCTCGTCCAAGGTCTAGCCATGGAAAGTACCTTGGCTACAACTATGCAGGATTTGGGTTTATTAATTACGGAAAATTCTGGCTCAAGATGAGAAAGATAACCATGCTAGAACTCCTCTCTAGTCGTCGGCTTGAGACACTAAAGAACGTGCAAGTTATTGAGGTCGACAATCTGATTAAAGATTTGTACACTCTTTGCATGAGCAAAGAGCACAACAACCAAGCTAAGGTGGTGATTAGTGAGTGGATTGAGCGCTTAACCTTCAATATAATTACTAAAATGATTGCAGGGAAAAGATATTTTGGAAACTTGAATGATGGGAATGATGGAGAGGCACAAAGAATAGGGAAAATTATTAAAGAGTTCATGTATGTATCTGGGGTCCCTGTTGTTTCGGATCTAGTTCCATTTTTAGGAGGGCTTGAATATTTTCTGGGCCAAGTAAAATCCATGAAGGGAATTGCAAGGGAATTGGACACTCTAGTTGGAAGTTGGGTTGAAGAACATACTATGAGGAGGGCTGAAAATGAACCAATCGACAAACCAGACTTCATCGATATCATGTTATCTGTAATTGAGGATGATGGCATGTTTGGCCATACGCGTGAAACCATTATCAAGGCAACAGCATTGGTATGTTTTAGTTATATTTTATTATGAAAAGTGTTATTCTAGTAATATTTTCACAACAAATCTTCGTTGACAATTAATTACTGGTTTTTATTTGTACTTATTATTGACATTACTTTTTTTCCTATTACAAACAATTTGCCACCTAGAATTTTGTTTGAAAAAATTGTGTCACTATCTTTACTCTTTTATTTTAAATCATAATCATATATTGCTAAAATTACCCATCAATAAATAAATAAACTGCACAAACTACTGATAATTGAGTCTTGCTAAAGACCTCTAGTCCTCTACAGTTTATGAATTAGTTTATTTATCCTCTACAGTTTATGAATTAGTTTATTTATTCCTGTCTTGTTATGAAAGATTAATATTTTAAAAAACATTTGCATGATCAATGTTATTCCTTGTTGAGAATAAAGACAATGTAGAGAAGTTAGATACTTTTAGAGTATAATGACATAGTATTCTCTTTTCTTACATTTGTGGTGGATCCCACAAATTAATTCATAAAAGAGTCCATAATGAATGTGAGATGAGGGCACGGTAAATCAGTGTACTCCAGAATCCAGAAGCACTTAATAATTTTCCATGTAAATAGTATACACTAACAATAATAGTCTCTAAGTACATCCTTGATCCATATTACTATAAATTTCTCCTTTTTATGTCCATCTTTAGGATAGGCTAATAACATCCCACAACTTAATTAATCAACCAAGCTTTTATTGTGTCTTTGACTTTTATATGCTCATTCTAATATATTAAATAATCAGACCATAGTTTCTTTTATCTACAAAGAACAATACTCTATAAAGAAACTTTGCTTTCTAAGTGTGGTCTCAATTTCATGTAGAATCTCATCTTGGCTGGGTCCGACACTACATCTCTTAACTTGACATGGCTCTTGTCTATATTATTGAACAACAAGCACGCTTTGAAGCAAGCCCAAGAAGAGCTTGATCTCAAGGTTGGTAGAGAGAGATGGGTGGACAGCCATGATATCAAAGACCTAATTTACCTCCAAGCCATAGTGAAGGAAACCTTGCGCTTGTACCCACCAGGCCCCTTATCAGTTCCACATGAAGCCATGGAGGATTGTCATGTATATGGCTATTATGTTCCAAAGGGTACTCGTGTTTTTGTCAATGTGTGGAAGTTGCACCGAGATCCAAGGATTTGGGATGACCCAGATAAGTTTTTTCCAGAGAGGTTCCTTACAAAACATGCAAATATAGATGCTTCAGGGCAACATTTTGAGTTCGTACCATTTGGGTCTGGTAGACGATCTTGCCCAGGTTACACATTTGCCTTGCAAGTATCTCACTTGACACTAGCTCGATTACTTCAAGGATTTGAGTTCACGACACCATTTAATATGCCAGTAGACATGAGTGAAGGCTTGGGCATTACCTTACCCAAGGCAACTCCCCTTGAAGTTCTTCTCAATCCACGCCTTGCTACAGAACTCTATCAATGACAAACATAAATACAGACTATGCTTGACTAAACTACATGTTTTTAATAAGCTTTTGTGCTTCAAGAGTCTCATAACTTAATGACATTGCCTAATCTTTTTTACTAGGAGAATCATTAAGTAATCTTATTGTGGTACTTTCCTGTACATGTTTTTGTTGTGTTGTGTTTCTTTTTCAATTTTTATTTTTATTTTTTTAATTAAGTAATCTATTGTCACTATAAGAAAGTTTTTTATTTTCAACGATTAAAACCATCAAAAAAAGTATTAGAAATCGTCAAAAAAAGTATTTTCCACAGTTTAAGTGACCGTTGAAAACCACCACTAAAATCTATGTTAATTTTTTTTTCTACAGCCTATGTGACTGTCAAAAAAATGTGATTTACCTTTATCAACAGTTATTAAATGTCGAAATATTATTAAAAACCGATGAAACATATGTCGTCTTAAGGTAAATTTCAACAGTTTGAAACCTTTGAAATAAGTTTTTTTTTTTTTTTTTATTATAAATTTGGATGCAATCCTTCACATGATCAAAATTTAATAACCTGATTCAAAAATAAACATAAATACAATTTTTCAATTCCAAATTAAATTATCCATTCTCATATAAAAACTAAAGCACCAGTCTAATTTTCAAGTATTCAAATAGTTACAAGTTTTCAAAATGGCTAATTACAAGAAAAAAAATTGAAAACCATTGTGCTCCATCAATTATCCTCAAATAACAGATATATGGAGAAGTGCCACTTTGCCACTTCCCAACAAGAAGGCCAGGCCCATGACAAAAGCTAGTATCATTGAAAAAAAAGATAATGCATCCTTTTTTCATGTACTTCCCTGTAGAGGACACCCCACCCCTCCACCCATATTTTCCTTACTCCATAAAACACATACATCCACTCTAACAAGTGCATATCCACCCAATTTGCTCCAGGTTTCATTGTAGATGTTAATCCATTGTGTGCATCAAGGACAACCTGTAAATCACATAAAATTGGGTAAGACTTAAGTGAGAAGCTACCTAAATTTTATTTAACCATACAATCTTTATGTTAAATCATATAGAAAGTGAGTCACATACCCGTATTTCACCTTTATTCCCAGTAGTGATATTTGAGATCGTCCAACAAGCTTCTTTGTTGATACATGGTTGTCAATTACAAACTGGAAAATACATAGCAAAGTTACTTTGTTGCCATGTATAGGGAAGAAACACAGCACTTTCATTTCAAAATGTATACTTGAGAGAGAGGGAAATATGGCTTGTTTATTAATTATATGGTCTTGTAATACATGCTTATCAAAGAAAAAAATTATTTTCTTTCTTATCCTAGTTCAACAGAATCTGAAATACGGTTTGGAAGTAAATTGTACTAAAGTAACTATTTTGCAGCCCCTAATTAATTCACACCAAACATGTAGAGCGTACGAAATTAAGATAAGCCAAAGGCAATACAAAAAGAAGTATTAATCAAGCTCAGTACACAATACAATAAACCTCCACAGCTTATTGTTTAACTACCATAATAGATAAAGCTTCACACAAAATGAGCAAGTCACTTAATATAACTAACACAATAGATCAGGCTTCACACACAATGAGCAAGTTAGTGGAGCAAGAGAATCAATAAGTGCACTACGAATATTGATAATGTAAATGAAGTCGAATTGGCACAATAAAATACCAAGGTCTCACATTCTCCAAAAAAAAAAAAAAAAAACTAAGGTTTCGGGAGAATAATTTATCTTAGATCCAAGTCGCTAAAGATTCAAACAGTAATACTCTAAGTGGCCATTTGTAACACATTTAAAACTACCACAACTGATTCTACCACTAATAGGGGAAAATATTAAAAAGTAGGTCCAGGCAGCTAAATTTTCAAACAGCAAAACTGTAAATGGCCTGCCATTTGTAACACAGCTCAGCACCCTGCAAAAAAACATTCCAGCTGCAAGTAATAAATAAAAGAGAAAACAGACAGAAAATAAAGTTGACCCTTTAGATGATGATATTGCAGAAACTGACACTATTAGCACAGATCATTCAAAAGCTTATAAAGGGTCTTGCAACAATTTTTACTCAAAAAGAAAGGGAAAACAAAAACAAAAAAGGGCCCTTACAGAATATCTCTCTTGACCATTCACCAAAACTCTGTGCAATGTGGACCTAAGTACACACGTAAAGCAAAATGTTAATCAAACAAGAGTAAAGAAGAAGATTTTCAGAAAAGGTGGCAACAAAAAGAGAGTTTTCATCCCAAGTGTTTCTCTATAGGGCCTTTCTAAACTTTGAGAGAATGCCTTAGTTAAAAAATGCAGAGGTCATGATTTTTTTTAATGGACAATTAGTCAAGTCTTTCAATTCTTTCAATGGGCATTGGATCTTTTTTTTTATTTTTTATTTATTTATTAAAAAGTTACACACCAAGTTCGTATTGAACTTATGACCATACCCCCCACCTCAATGTTTCAACAAGAGGAGATGCCAACTTTTTTCCCCTAAGTGAAGATGCCGGGAATTAAACCCCGGAGGTATACGTATACCCACCACTAGGTGGGGGTGCCAATAACCTAAAAATTGATACCAAGCTTGTCTCAACCAGCAGCTGAAAACCTAAAAATATTCTCAAAGATTGTAATATTTCATCCAATTTCCTCCAATTTCCAAAATTCTTCCAAATTTTGTGACATGTTCATCAGGATCAAGCAATTCGAATAATGTTAAGTTGAATTTCCAAGATTTCATTAACTACTCTGTTTCTAGACAAACTTCGTTTTTTTCTTTTTTTAAATGGCAAGATTCAACCTAGAACAACTTCCAATTAGTTCTGAAAACCAAAGAAGGCCTTTTGTATTTATTTCCTATCCCAAAACTACACTTGCAAGAGACGCATATTAATCATAACCATTGTGCATTTATTGTGACCATTTCCACATCCAAATATTTTCTTAAAGAATGTGGTGATCATAAAAACAGGAAAACTTATTCACTCATCCCAAAATTTATCATATATAACAAACTAGGAGAATTTATGAAAATAGCTTGAGGGTTGCTAAGTAGTAAAAGCAAGTTAAAAAAGCATGCTCAGCAATTAAGCCTGGAAAGACCTGAACTCTAATCCTCTGAAATTAACTAAGCCAATTATAAGAAGTAGAACAACTCTGATCTTGGCATTCGCTCAGTACTAGATGGGACTGAGATAGTTCGCAAATCTACCTGTCATCAAGATAGAGAACAAACAAGATGTTATTAATTTACTTCTTACAGTAAAAATCAGTGACATTTTAACAAACCAAAGATACTAATATTTCAACAGGTAAAGCAACTTCAATGCTACATATCTTTTTTTCCATTTTAAAAAAGAAAAAGACGGGCAAGGAGAAATGAAACCTTCAATTTTTGCCTTTTAGCTTTTATCCTGTGAAGCTCCTAGTTCCCACCCTTTATATCTTTGTTTTTTTTTTTTTTTTTTTTTTTTGGGATAAATCACCCTTTTCATCTTTGCTCTTGTTCAAACAATGTTAAACAGTAAGAATTCGAGCAGCATTTTATGCCTCCCTAAATAAAGACATTCAAAGTTGCTTTTCTTTCTTTCTTTTTTCTTTTTTTTTTTTGAGCCAAAAGACATCTCCATTATGTAACAACTGACAAACTATTTGTTCCAAGGGTGATGTTCCTTTATGATAATTGTTCTGAAGTTCATTCATACGGTAGGCCCTGTTTCATTCACTTTTGTGCTATTTGATTATCAATGTTTTTATTGATAATTTTTCTTACTTCACCATGCTTTTAAAGAGAAGTGATATACTGTTTTTTTTTTTCATTTTCTTTTCCTATGGATTTGATACTGTTTAATAAGTTTCAAACTATTTGCTTCATCCCAGGAACTTCCATTGCTGTCAGTTCAACACGGTTTGCATTAGAGTTGGACCTGTTGTTGGAAGAGCAGCATTTGTATCCCCACTGCCAATATTACAACTTGCATAAGGGAAAAAAAAAAAAGGCCAATTACGAAAATCGAGAATGATGTCCGGCTTCTTCTAATTCATTTCTGGCTTACATGTAAAAGAAGAAAACAATCAATAAGACTCACGCAATCTTTTAATTTTCAATACAAAGCCATTTATGGAACAATTGACTACATTGATTCCTCTTTTTTCATTCTTTTTTTATTAATCTTTTTTCTTAATTCCAAACTGACATTCTTAATTTGTGTTTAGGCTGATGTAGATGGGAATGGAACAATTCACTACATTGAATTTATCACTGCTACAATGGATAGACACAAGCTAGAAAGAGAAGAACATCCTGTGCAAGCCATCAAGCATATAATATACAAAATAGAGGTACAGGCTGCAGCAGTTACTATAGAATAGAATAAAAATTTAGCACATTGAATGATTACAGGATGATCTGGTCTATAGCCAGCACCTACATTCAATGTGCTTGCCCAGTAAAGCAATAAGTTAAGAGCCCAATGAAATGATCAAGAAAAGTGGTCCCCAATTATAGTTCTAAAAAGAATTTAGTCTCAAGAGTGGGTTCTCAATACAAGCCAAAACTTACCAAAGAACTTATTTCTACTGACATTCTAAGGCCGGAGAAAGGTAATTATATCTCCATAATTAATTCACAATAAATAGAACTAAAGTAAACTGTATGCCGCCACAACAAATACATTTCTTTTTGTTGCATTAGTATAGACACTAAACAGCTAATACATGCTAAGACATCCAACTCCAACCCAGACATGATCCATTTTCCTTCTCCAAAATCCCTAAGGCTATAACCCTCTAAGACTTCACTGACTTGATAATTTTTCCGCTCTCAATTCCTGACCAAAGGCCATACCCTTGTTTCATTGTCAAGAACTAGCATAATCTAGAATCTATGGGTTTGTCTTAGTGTCCACTGCAAAAGAATTTATTCTAGAACCATAAGCAAGGCAATAATAATTCATAGTGATGAGGTCACAGCTGCTACGATTCATCACAAACTTGGTCAAAATTCAAAAACTGACAAATTAAAAATTAGAACCACAATAAGCATGAAACTCAACTAAAGAACTTACCAAGCAATTGTAATATGAACTCATAAACGTTCTAGCTTTCAATCAATGCTACAGATAGTGAAATTTGAACTCTCCTTGACCATTTGTTGAGCTGAACTCCCAAAACACCTGCAATCACATTGAAAGCACGCAATACACAAAACCACAAATTCAATTTTGACATAGCATTTCAAATTCAAGAACAAAAACCACAAAAGTTCAGAATCTTCCAAGCGAATAACATAGCATGGACAAAATTCAAGTCCAAGCAAAAACAAACTGATCAGAAATAAGTTTTTAAAATAACGAAATCAAGAGAAATAGAAAAAAAAAAAAAAAAAAAAAAAACCTAATCGGAGGGAGAATAATAGAAATTTTGAATCAAGAATTCTGTTTGGTTGCCTAGAAAATAATAGGAAAATTTACAGCCAAGACCTATGAAAAGCTTGCAGCTGAGAGAGAGTGAGAGCGATATAGAGAGAGTGAGGACATGAGCGAGATATAGAGAGAGAGAGAGAGTGTGAGCGAGAGCGAGATATGGAGCTACCTATATAAGTTCCGTGTTTTTATTTTCGACATTTTTCAACCGGTTGATTAAAAATATTTAATTTCTTTTTTTCAACATTTATCCCACTGTTTATATATATTATCCATATTTAATCTTTTTTTTTACGACTTATTTCAATAGTCATGCCAACTGTAGAAACAAATATGTGAATTTTTCAACAATTGAGTGCAAATGTAGAAATTAAAGGCTTTTATCAACGTTTTTAAATGACTGTAGATAAAATTATGTTAAAAAAGTTCAAGTTTATTGTAGTGTGTACGTGCTTTTAGTACATTTAGTTTTCTTAATTTGTACTCCAAATAATTTCCTCTGCACTACCTAAGAGTAGGACGTACCATTCAAACATTCAGAAATATCAAGATGAAGGAAATTGATATCAAACCTATCATCTACCACTTGTGCATCTTGTATAGTTCCAATTTACACGTATGTCTCCCAGGGGAGAATCATTGTGCCTCCCAGACAAAGATTTTGTAGGTTGTAAAGTTGTCCACAGTCAGTGCCTTAATTGGTGAAAAAATAGTAATATGATTCCCAAATGCGATCACTTCAGCGACCATCTATTGAGAAATCTACCCATATTTGTTACTTAAATTAAATCATTGAAAGAACTTATGGAATAGCTAAACAACTCAATATCATGGCTGTAGAGAATAGAACATGAAAAGAATTCCCAAGTAAAAGCTTAAACAGAAGTTAGAAATCAATTGTAAATCATGTTGATTGTTTTGAAGCATATGCCAATTAAAATCCACTTGAGGGCTCTAGCAATTGAAGTTGCAGCTACTTAGTTCATTGAAATAATAGCAAGTACAATTATTCATAGAATAAATCTTCATCACAAAACAAAGAACCACATAGCTAAGGGAGAATCAAACTATGGAACTATCACTTACTCAAATTGAACTCAACATCAATAATATTTGGTAGGAATAGGTGCTGCCTAGTACAATAATTGCTCTTTTCTTTTCTATTCAATTCATGTTTTACTATCTAAAATGTTGGCTGCTATATAGTGTAAGATTCTGGAAGAATTGGGCAGCAATTGATTGCAAATTAGATAGGTGCATGGGGAAGCAGGAGGTGGTGTGAGGGAAGGCTGGTGGCGTTATGATAGAAGCAAGAGGTGTCATGGCTGGAAACTTAATATTTTATTTGCAAAGTGGTCCTTAAATTTCTACTTAATTGCACTAAGTCCTTGCTTTTCAATATTTTCTGCAACAGCACCATTATTTACCTTCCACATTATTTAAGTAGACTTCTTTTATTTTAATATCCATTTATGTCATGACGATTATTAATAAGATGATGCAGGCATACTTAGTCATTAGGTTTAGAGGTGTGGGATATCACATCCTTCCCTCCTTAAAAAATTTTCGTCCTCGAAAACTGTAAATGTACATATAATTGTACATTAACAATTCAAAATGATAAGTTAAGTGAATCACAAAACATAGTAGAATCTCATGTCAAGTAATTTATGCACATTACAATTCCTTATCTTGTAATACTAACATCATACGTAGTCTAAGACACACGCTTTCAAGAGAAGTTAATTCATGGAAAAAAAAATGATACAATACAATATGCATATATCTAAGTTGGTATGAAAATTGATGGTCTTGTCATAACATCATTCAATCCAAGAGTAGATTTTGAGAACTCTTTCATAGTCCAAACAATTTTCATAATGTCATTACAATCAAATGGATATAGTAGGAACATATTAAAGTCGAAACAAACAGAAAAAAAAATAATTCACTTGTCAAAATTCTAGCATCCAACACAATTAAGATGTTTCAAGAAGTAATACAGAGCAAATTTTGCTTTTGTACACTCTTTTAAGTGTTGATCTTTAAAGCCAGATACTAAGACAGGGTAGCTAAGTGTAGACAAGTAAGATACAACTCTTCAGAGGTGTTTGAATTGTTTGATCATTGGCTTTTATCTTATGTCTGCTAGCAGTTTTAGATATCTTGAATTTATGAAAGCATGCTTAATACTGCTATGGTGTTACAGGTATTATTATTTTGCACTATGATTCCTACTACAGTGAGTAAATATGACTTGTTTGATTTCTTCCATTGGTAGTGTGATATGATGAGTAAAGGAGATGTCTTATCTTTTATGGCAATTTACGATTATCAAGAATATTATAAGTATGTCTTCCTCTTTTCTAGTACAAGTGAACTTATGAGATGCCTTAAGTAAGCTATTCTGTGGAGATAATATTTTTATACTTCAATGGCACATGATCCATTTTGGTTTTGAAATGTAGGACAATGATTATATTGTTTACTTGAAATTGCTTATCAATACTTCTTAAATGTGATGGTGGAAGATCTGATACTACTTGTTATGCAATGGTAGAAGCTCTCATACTACTAGTTATGCAATAACACTCAAGTATCTGAATAAATAACTATAAAGCCAAATAAATCAACAGGCACACACATAGAGCATACAAGAAATTTATGTGGTTCAGTAAATTGCCTACCTCATATGGAGAGAGAGAGAGAGAGAGAGAGAGAGAGAGGGATCAAATCTACCATGCTTAATAATAATTTTAATGCTCAAACCCGAAAGAACTATCAAATTACCCTTCTTCTAAGAATATTTTCCTCTATTAGGAGAACTTTTTCTAAGAATCTTCTCATCTCTTAAAATAACTCTTCTTCTAAGAATCTTCCTTTCTCTTAGGAGAACTCTTTTGAAGAGTTTTCTCACCATATCGAAGAAGAGATGGGCCAAATCCACCTAACCTTTTACCATGCTCTCTATGTATAAGCCTTCAAATCCTATTTCTCAGTAGATAATAAATATTAATTACTTCTTCAACAAGGATTAGATTTTCATTCCAAAAAAAAAAAAACCCTAAAAATGTAACCAAGTCAACTTTCCCTTCACACCAAGAAAAGTCAAACAGGTAACCATGTCCAAATAGAAATTTAAGGCAATTTTATCAACAAATATCCACTTTTACTCAAACTCCATCAAGTTATCTTCCTTACTGGTCGTGATAGCATTGCCTTCATCTAAGCAAAGCTTTTATTGAGAAAAATAATCATCGTCTCTACAGCCAAATTTGTCTGCACCTAGAAGTAGGACACCCACCCCAATACATGTTCTATTTGCACCTATCTATTTTTGTTCAGCTTATTAATTTCCAATTGTTATGCATGTTTTGGAGAGATCCCATTTAGGGGGGGCGGCCTTATTAAAATAATAAAATATGACTAAGAGGTACAAATGGAGGTTGATCTTCGAATTTGGTGCACTTGAGTGCCTAACACTTTCCCAAGCATGTACACTAACTCTGAATTCACAGTCTACTTCAATTAGACTTGGATCAAAAGAGTGGTTCCTATACCTATAACTAGGACTTATAATTAAGGTTCATTACAGCAATCTAGTCTTCAGAGCTTTCTACCATTTCTTATTAGGAATGTGTTGTTGGAAGTTTGATAGGGACTATAGTCTCTAAGACCCTTTTTCATTTATCTAACCCCATTTTTACATAATTCACCCTCTTCCTTCTAATGGACTTTACTCCTTGTTTCAAAAAAAAAAAATTTTTTTTTTGCTAAATTACAAATTACACCCTCTAATTTAAATTTTAAATTTATTCAATTCAATCCTCCATTAATCTCCAAAAATGGCGTAATTTTGATTTTATTTTTTAAAATTTTGAAAAAAAAAATCCAAAAAACTAATAAAAAAACATTTTAAAAAAATAATACAGTAATTAATTTTTCGATCTCTATCTCATCCAAAAAAAAAATTCTTCTCAAAAAAAAAATAATAATAATAATAATAACATACAAAGGAGTAGTACTAGTAGTAAATTAAAAGATTAATAGGTTGGAGAAAATACATATAAAGCTAAGAAAGAAAACTAAAGTAACGGACAGTTTTTCATCTCACCTCTGGTCAGAAGAATTGTGAAGAGAATGTAGTTCCTTCAGCAAAGCCAATGCATCCCCATTTGTAAATGGACGGCCGAGATGAAACGCTCCCACACTTGATCAACGCTCCCTTCTATAAATGGATGGTTGAGATGAAGGATAACATTTTCCATCTCAATTCTCTTAGATCTCCGACCTTCTCGCACATAACATTATCTGAGCAACGAAGACAGAAAAGTGACAGTTGGTACCGGGTCTGTTTGAAATCAGTTTCGTGTTCCCTTGTGTGAAATTTTGAAAATATTACAAGTCAATAATAAAAAAGTGAGAAAGATAAATTTTTCTTCTCAATTTGGTTTTTGAATAGGAGGGTAAAAAAAGTTAAGGGATAAAAAACCCACTCATTTGGTTTACGAGAAAATTAAAAAGATGAAAAAAAAAAAATAGATAATATAATTTTTTTTAACTCATTCTCCTATTAAATAAATTTTTTAAAAATATAATTTTATTAGAAAAAAAAATAGAATTGGGTATTAAAAAAAATCAACATGTAAAAAGTAGGGGAAATAATAGAGGTAAAATGGTGATTATCAATTATCATAAGTCCCTTATCTTCCCCATATTTTTTTTCTCTCCCATTTGCGGAATAGAAAAGTGATAGGTAGAGGAAGAAAACTCTCACACCTCCTATTTTCTATCCTCCAAAATCACTCTAACCAAACACCTTCTCTCCATTTTCTCTCCTCAAACGGTCCTCAAGGCTTGTCCCATGAATTCTACCACATTCATTGCTTGAACATCCCTCTTGGGGTATTATGTATGGGCCCATTAAACATATGGGTTTGAAAGTTTGCTACTTAGATTTTAGGGCGAAGATTGGAGTCACTACTTGGTTTAGGTCCAAGTTCTACTCTTTGACCCTTATGAATAATGATGGAGCTAGCTAGAAATTTTTTTCTAGAGAGCTAAGCTAAATATAACCCAAAAAAAAAAAAAATTCCATGACTAAAAAAGTGTTTAATTTCATAAATTAATTTTATTTCATATACCCAGCTCTCTTTTAATGTACTAAGATTATTTTTAATAAAACCAAACAAATATGAATAAGTACACATATATTACTATTATCAAATATCAAATATAACAAGGGTACGTTTGGTACATTGAATGGAAATTACATTAGGAGTAGTAATCTTTATTACTGAGAATAATGTATTACTGAGAATAATGTAATGGAGTAACTGTTACTAACTTATTGTTTATAAATTTGGTTGTTACATATAGAAAGTTTGTAAAAGAATGGGTAATTGTCACACATTGCTTAAGAGAATGTGTTGTGTGTAAAGTTTGTAAAAGATGATGTATAAGGAAAATTTATACTTTTGAAAATATATTAATTTGAAGACCTATTGTGTGTACTAAGAAATAGCTGTTAGATCCATTTTAAAGAGAAATTATTATTTTTCAATTTAAAGAATAGCTATTCCTTTGTAATAACCAAATGACCGAATTGCTATTACATATAAATAGTTATTCCATTTCAGGAGCTATTATATCGTACCAAACATACCCTAATATTATATAACATAAGCAATGCAAGCTTTAAGCCACAACAAAATATATAGAAAGTTGGTGTTATCTCAAGACTCAAAAGTCAAAAACATAAATTGATATACACTAAACACGCTCATCTCAATTATAAGCAAAGTTAGAAATACCACTGCACACAATACACCAATGACTAAGCTGGAGGGAGAAAAGGCGGTAGTCATTGAGTGGAGGTTGGAAGCCTGAAATGGAGTACGACTATAACTCAAACGGTGATTGGGGGTGGTAAATAGGCAAATTGTGAATGAAGGTGTGCAACATTGATGTCATGTTATCCATAATTGAGGATGATGGCACGTTTGGCCATATGCATTAAATCATTATCAAGGCAACAACATTGGTATGTTTTGGTTAGGTTTATTATGAGAAGTGTTACTGGTTTTTATCTTAGTCTACCATTGACATCACTATTCACTTACTACTAACAATTGCCACCTAGAATTTTTTTGGTAAAATATTGTGTCCTTATTTTACTCTTTTATTATAAGTCTTAATCACATATTGCCACATGAGTTGATAAACAAAATATACATGAACTAGTATTTCAACTCACTTAGAAACAAAATATATCAAACTGAGTTGATAAACAAAATATACATGAACTAGTATCTCAGCTCAGTTTTAAACAAATAGGAGTGAAATAGGAGAGTGGGAATGGGAGGCGGTAGAGAGAGAAATAAAATTGTTAGGGTTTGCGAGGTAATTAGGTTTTATATAGGAATAGCTAAGTAGGAGAATAAAAATTAAATAAAAAAAATATTAATTACATAAAATATTTTTAAATATATATAATTTAAATTTTAAATATATAAGTGGGTCAGATCAAGTTAGGTGGGTTTGTGATTATTATGATCCGAACCCAACCCGACCCACTATTAAAAGAAATTTTGTAACCCAACCTAACTCATCAACCTCTAAAAACTAACACAACCCGGCGGGTTGCATCAAGTCAAGTCGGTTTTAACTGATTAATGGGTTTTTTTTTTTTTTTTTTTTTTTTTTTAAGTTTTGTAATTTTTGAATTTTTGTTAGGGTAGAATGGTAACTTATTTGCATTAACTTATTAGTATTATTTGTTTTCTTATTATGCAATGGTAACTTTTAAGCTTTCTATCTTTTATATTGTGTTTTTTTCTTTTTCTTTTAATTGATACTAAAGTTTAAAGTCATGAATAATTAGTTCTGAATTAAGGATATATTTTATGGCAAACTTTTATATTTATTATAACACACACACACACACACACACACACACATATATATATATATATATATATATTTATAAATATAAAAAATAGCGGTAAACCCGAAACGGTACACCGGTATTGACCGGTGTCCGAAATATATCGTACTAGTGGCCAAACCGGTACAGCCTCCAGTATGGTATTGACTCCCTTGGTTAGTTGCCCTACTAAAGTAAACAAACCTTTGAAGTCCACCATGGCTTGGTTTAATTATGTGATATGAGAGAATCTTTCATTTCAATGTTAACACCATGACTTAAGCCTTATAGTTGCATTCATAGTTCAAATTCACTCTCTCCCACAAAACTCATCCATCAAATCATTTTAGGTTTATGTATGTTGGGGCTTTTTTTTTTTTTTTTTTCCTCTCTCTCTAGAGACTCCTAGCTAGCTTATATCATACTATTGCTCATCAGCCTTCATTGTCCAATATTTATGGCCCCTTTCCCATCTTTGTGGATTGTGCTCCCTAGTAGATGGGTGTTCTAGAAGAGCTGATGTGATTGTGATGGAGTCGGAGAGATCGGGGTTGTATTTTATTTTTATTTATTTTTATAAACAATTAAAAAAGAGTCCAAGAACATCGGTATTCTTTTGTCCATATAAAAAATTGTCATTCATAGAAACTAAATATCATATCCTTGTCTATATAATAAAAGTTGAGCTTAGAAGCTATAATTGTGCCACGTGGCTATTCTCATTAATTAGTAAATTAATGTTATTTTGTTATGTTATCATTTAAACTTAAACGAATTTAAATACTATTCAAACTAAAAGTCTATTATAAAAAATTCTAAACTTTAATCCCAAACAGCAGTCCACGTTTATTTTCTTAAAAAAAAAAAAATCACGTTTTGACTTTTACCCTAACTAAAAGTCTATTATTAATATTTTAATAAAAAATAATTAATAAATTCATTTTGTATTATTTTTATGATATAATTCCTCAAATTAAAGGATAATATTTACCAATTGTTTAATTTAGATCAAACATATCATTTAAACTTCAAAAATTTTAAATTATATTCAAACTAAAAGTCTATTATCAAAAATTCTAAACTTAAATCTCAAACAAAAACTCACGTTTTCTTTCTAAATATATAAACAACCTTTTGACTTCTACTCTATCTAAAAGTCTATTATCAACATCTTAAGAACAACTAATTAGTAAAATAATTTATATTATTTGTTATGATATATTTCCTCAAATTAAGGGATAATATTTAATTTAAATAAAACTAAAAGTCTATCATCAAAATTTTCTAAAGTTAAATACCACATAACTCACGAATTTTATCATATCATATACTATATACATAATAATAAAAGTTGAACTTAGAAACCTTGGTTGTGCCAAATGACTACTCTCACTAATTAGTAAATTAATTTTGTATTATTTATTAGGATATAATTTCTCAAATTAAGGGATAATATATAACAACTATTTAATTTAGATAAAATTTTATCATTTAAATTTCAACAAATTTAAATTCTACTCAAACTAAAAGTTTATTATAAAAATTTTCTAAACTTAAATCCCACACCGCCCATGCTTTTGTTTTGTTTTTTTCCTCAAATTGTATGTTATTAAATTAATATTTTATTGTGATATTAACTACAAAGCATTTAATTAAGGGATAGGATTTAATAATAATTTAATTTAAGATAAAATTTTATCATCTAAGTTTTAGAAATTTAAATTCTACTTCAATTAAAAGTCCATTATCAAAATTTTTAGAATTTATATATATTCAAACATGGTTTGATACAATCCCTCTTAACCAAAAGTATCTCTATAATTAAATCACACACACAATACACCCCGTGTTGTTGTATTTTTTTTTTCCCTCCAAAATGCAACTTACTCTTATGTTTTAATCTAATAAATTTATCCTACTTATTGTTATTTTCTTCTGAATTTGTGTGCATAATATTATGTTAAAGAAAATTTACTGTAAAGAAGCAAAATAATGGATCACTATTTAAGTTCTTAGTTCTATTATATAAGTTTTTATTTATTTTTTTATATTCTCAGTTTTTGGACTCTTTTGTATATGTTTTGATTTTTGGTTTTGGTTTTGGTTATTGTATTTAATTTGTCAGTGTGTTGAGTTTTTCAATTAGACTATCACTAGGAAAACAATCGCATTGAGGAACTTTTTTGTTTATTATTGTTTATGTTGGCTATGATATAAATTAAACATAACCCAAATAAGAATGATCAAACTCATTTTATATCTCATATTAAGAAATTAACACAAAGCACAAAGAGAATTTTAAAATATTAAAATAGTTAAACACTTATAAAGTCTAAATTCTAAACAATCAGACCTTAAAGTAATTTTTTATTATAATTATTTACTTATTTTATAAGTTATTATTACTATTTTTTAATAATTTAGTTTTAATTATTTTAAAATTTTTGAGTTTACATATGAATCTTCATCAAGTCGTGTATCGCATGAGAATAAATTAGTAAATAAATAAAACGCCAATTGAAAAACCTTGAGTTCATGCATTCAACTATTCATGATACAAAGGGCCCGTACAATGCATGGATAATGCTTTAAATTGCTATGTGAAAGATTATATAAAATGTTCAAAATATATTAAAGAAATAACATAAAGTAATGTTGCGAAAACATGAATGAATTCTTATGGAATTAAAGTAATACGAAATTAAGGGGATATATATTTTTTTTTAATCTCAAGAGGACAAATTAATAGAGTATGTTATAGAAATTAGTGGAAGTAATGAATTCATTATGAAAAGTGAAAATTTAAAACTGTGCACACATTTCCATTACAATTTTTCACTTAAAGTAAAGACAAATTAAAAGATTAAAAAAACAATGTAGGAATATTGTAATTTATATATATGTGTGTGTGTGTGTGTGTGTGTGTGAGGACAACACAATAATTATCCACTTAAGTTTGTGTCATGTGTCCACTTAATTGTTTTTAATCTTTGTGCCAAATGAGTTAATGAGTGCAAAATACTAAGAATCTATTATTAATGAACTATAAAATAAATATAAAAATAAAAATAAACCAATCACATATACTCAATAAAAATCACCACACAATAAAGATCACCACACATTCTATCTCAATAAAAATTAGAAAAAAAATGATAATGAGTAATATTAAATTTAGGTAAAAGTTTTAATATATGACTAATTACATTTACCTTTTTTAAAAATAATTTATTTATTAATTATTTATATAATTTTATGATAAAAATTGTGTTTAATTTTAAATGTATCCATATGTATGCATATGTTACATGCTATTTAAAAAAAAAAATTGACTAATTATTTATATTTTTATAAGAAAAATTGTATTTAATTTTAAATGCATCCATGCATTTGCATGTGTTACATGGCAGAACCTCATGGTCTCCCAAATGAAAATTTTGCTTCTTATTTAAAAAAATAACCACATAAATTATTTATATGTAAGATTAGTACACACTTATAAATAATTAATATGTGCATTTAACCCATCGACACATTCAATGAACTAAAATTTCGACATAAATATAATTCATGTTGAGGTGGAAGCCTAAATGAAGAATTTGTCACTGGGAAGAATTTCATCCGCTCTCACATGAGGTCTCAACTTACTGCTATTAGTCATCTTATCTTTATTTTTCTCCTTTTTCTCACCATTTAGAAACCATCATTGCATTCCCTCAAAATTGAGGATATCATGGAAATTACTTCTCATCTCCTCGCAGTCGCAGGGGCTTTTGTATTGGTACTATTGTTCAATCTATGGAGGGTGAGAATTGGTAGTCACACAAGTAAGGGTATGTTGGCCTTGGCCCCAGAGCCATCAGGTGCCTTGCCAATCATAGGTCACCTTCACAAACTAGGTGGCAAAAACCCAATTGCCCGAACCTTGGCAGCTACGGCTGATCAATATGGTCCCATATTCAAGATTCGATTTGGTACGAAAAGTACAGTTGTGATTAGCAATCATGGGGCTGTCAAGGAGTGTTTCACTACAAATGACAAGGCTTTCGCTGCTCGTCCAAGGTCTAGCCATGGAGAGTACCTTGCCTACAACTATGCAGCATTTGGGTTCATCAACTATGGAAAATTCTGGCTCAAGATGAGAAAGATAACCATGCCAGAACTCCTCTCTAGTTGTCGGCTTGAGACACTAAAGAATGTGCAAGTTATTCAGGTCGACAATTTGATTAAAGATTTGTACACTCTTTGCATGAGCAAAAAATACAACAACCAATCTAAGGTGGTGATTAGTGAGTGGATTGAGTGCTTAACCTTCAATATAATTACTAAAAAGATTTCAGTTAGATATTTTGGTAACATGAATGATGGAAATGATGGAGAGGCACAAAGAATAGGAAAACTGTAAGGTTGAATTTATTTAACTATGTGTTGGCTATATTTCGTGCCAAATTTGCTTGTAATTCAGCATTTAGAAACTCTGTATTTACGTGGAAATTATGTAAGGGTTGTGTGTGAGAGAATGTGAAGAATTGATCAAGTTGTGTGCATCAAGAGGCAACTCGCAACTGGCGACTCGCCAGAATGAGGCACACGTGTGGAGCATGCAGGAAGTTGAAGGGTCAGAATAGTTGGATCACTAAGACAAAAAGTACAGTCTAGGCATTCTATTTTTCTGGCGACTAGAACTTGTGACTCATCCCAATTGCGAGTGACTCACCAGAACACCATGTTTTGCTAGAAAATGACTTTTCACATTCCTTCTCATACCCTACTATAAATACCCTTAAACCCACGAAATGTTGAAAGCTTCCAGAGAGAATTTTGAGAGAGAAATCCTAGAAAAAAACAAGATTGACTCATCCATAATCTTACACATTTGATTCTCCAAATTCCTCTACTCTCATCCTCTCCATTGTCCTACCCTTGAGAGGATCTTTAGCCAAATCCTAACCTCACCTCATTCATAATTGTGAGAATGTTCTTGGTGTTTGGGAAGCAGTTCGAGAGAGAACCAATTCATTTTGGTTGATGCAATGGCCTAATTGCGGGATCCAATAAGCTAGAGAAGACAAGATTAGGCATAACCCTATTGGAGTAAGAAGCTTGGAGAACTTAGGTGTATCAGGTAGATTAGGCTTGGAGAGTCTATTGCTATTCATGTATCCTAACTAATTTTTTAGTAGATCATTTTATCGCTTGGAGGGTGGTGGAGAGGTTTTTTGACGAGTACTTTGGTTTTTTCTTCGATAACACATGTCGGTGTTATCTTGCATTTGCTTCTCTCTATCCTTTACTCTTTACTTTTAATTACTGCTGAGTTGTGATTAAAATATGGTTTAGAGTAGTTGCAGATTTAGGTATAGCTTATATTTATCATTCCGCACATATATTATTTGAATATAAGCATGTGTAGTAAATTTGAATTTGGGGTCTAAAAATTCACAAGTGTTTTATATACTAAGTGAGCTTTCATTTGGTATCAGAGCAGGTACACTTTTGACTGATTTCTATATCCTTAGTATGATCCTTGACTCCTAGGATGGATAGGTCTCAATCCCTCAATGCACCTACCTTTCTTGATGAGAGTAATTACACATTTTGGAAAGTGCGAACGTGTGCATTTTTGTGCTCCATTGATGAAAGCATGTGGGATGCTGTTGAAAATGGTTGGACAAGGCCGGAAGCTTCCAAATCTACATGGGATAAGGCAACTCTCGTAGTGGCCAATGCTAATAGTAAAGCACTTAATGCTATATTTTGTGGTGTCACACCGAATGAATTTCATAGGATTTCTCATGTGTCAATTGCCAAGGAGGCATGACAAATTTTGGAGACCACCTACGAAGGCACCAAGAAGGTGAAGGATACCAAGCTTCAAATGCTTACCACTCAGTTTAAAGAATTGAAGATGAGCGAAGATGAACCATTCGACTCATTCTATGGAAAGTTGAATGAAGTGGTAATTAGGAAATTAAACTTGGGTGAGAAGACGGAAGACTCCAAAGTAGTAAGAAAGATCCTTAGATCATTGCCGAAGAGCTACCGTGCTAAGGTGACCGCTATTGAGGAGAGCAAGGATCTTGATGAGATAAAGGTCCAAGAACTTATTGGTTCTCTTCAAACATATGAATTGCCTCTACAATCTCAAAGGAAGAGAAAATCCCTTGCTTTTAAGACGATTAATGAGAGAATTGAAGCTCAAGATTCCTCGGATGAGGACGAGGTTGAAAAAGAAGTGGCATACCTTGCAAAGAACTTTTGCAAGTTCTTGAAATTCAAAAGGGATGAGAAGTCCTTTGAGAAAGGAAAATTATCCAATTTCAAGAAAGACAAGAAGGACTTCAAAAAGAAGGATTCCAAAGACTCTTCTCCTTCTCAAGCAATCACTTGTTATGAGTGCAAAGGGCATGGTTATGTGAAGAAAGAATGCCCCACCTATTTGAAGGTAAAGGGTAAAGTGTTTGCTACAACCCTTAGTGATTTGGATAACTTGAACTTCGATTTTGAAGGAAGTTGTGATGGGGAAGGAAACTACTTCGCCTTCATGACTATTGCACATGTAGACTCTTTGGAAGATATATGTAAGCTAGTGGAAGAGCTTGGTGAGCACACCGAAGTGAAGTCTATGGGTTTTGGAGATGAATCCAATGATGATGAAGAAGAATGCATCTATGAAGGAACAAATAGATTGCAAGAATCCTACAATGCACTTCTTGAAAATAGTGGAGAATATGCAAGAGTGGCTAAAGTAGCCATTAGAAAGATGAAGAAAGCTGAACAGGATTACAAAATCCTCCTTGTATGGTATAAAGAAACTAAGTGTGAAGTTGAAGGGTTGAATGAAAAGCTAACGAATGCCTATTCTAGGTTAAAGTTTCTTGAGCTTCAGGTCATTCAAGCAAATGCCAAAGTGGAGCATGTTGCTTCCAAGAAACTTGATGAAGTCCTTGCCTATCAAAAACCCTCTATGGATAGAAGTGGTTTAGGGTATACTGGGGAAACTAGCTTAAGCCCTAATGTGTCTAAGGAAATGAAGTTTGTCAAAGCTAAAGAACCATTGGTGACAACCCCTCTTGTTGAAAATATAAAAGTTGAAAAGAAGCCAATTGTGGTGAATCAAAAGGTTTTGACAAAGTCTCCAAATCCAATTGTGGCAAAGCCCAAAGCAAAATGAAAGTCTCTTCCTAAGGCACAAAGAGGTCCTCAAACACAACACTATTGTCATCATTGTGGAATTCGAGGGCACACTAGGCCAAATTGCCACAAGCTTCTTGCATTGAAGAATGCAGAGCTTCAAAAACAAAAAAGGCAAGTAAAAGGCAATGGGAAGCCCAAGCAACTCAAAGGGCAAGAAGAAGAACCCATTATGAATGATGTGATGAAGATAATTAACACCATCACCTCATGTTTGGCCAACTTCACCCTAAGGTTTGAGAATCATGGCTCAAGTACCCAATCATCAAAGGATATCACCCCAAATGCATGTGTCATGTGGGTGAAGAAGGGTACTCATGCATAAGCATTATAACATGTCCATACATTAATTCTTTTGATATAATGTGACATTATTGGTTGGTTGCTTATTTTACATTCTAGCATGTTTTTACTATTTTTGCTATTTAAAAGCTTTGATTGTTTGTTTTTTATCATTCTTTACTTACTTTGTGTCAAAAATCCAAAAACACATAAAAAGTATAAAATCCAAAAAGTTTGATTGGTGTTGTTGTGTATTGTCACATGCATTTTTAGCCTTGTACCTTCATACTAATAGCTTTGTGCATTAATGAGCTTAACTTGTTCTTTATGCACTTGTATCTTAGTGGGAAATATCTTGACATCTATGTGATTGTTGTAAATAGATCTTCAAACTTGTTATGAATGATGAGTCAATAGTTTTGTTGATCTTGAGACATGCGTAGACTTGTGCCTATATCTCTTCCCACTCATTTTGTTTTTTGTTTCTTTATAGCTCAACCAATGTCAAATCTCGAAAAGAGATAAATGAGCCGCAAAAGCTGTTGCACATACTAGTATTTGACTAGGAAAAAGGAAAAGCGACATGTACTTAAAATGTATGGTGCCAAAAGCCAAAAGCTTACTCATCAAATTGAAATATCAAAAATTTTAGGTTTCGATCTCAAAATGAGATATAAAAATAAAAAATGATCATATGAAAAGGAGCCAAATGAAAAGCTTCTAAATGTTATCAAGTTTTTATAGGAAGTCATATACGTTCATGTCTACAATTGAGATAGGTCACTTTACTTAGTGCTAATTGTGTATGACTTGCTTGAATTGATCATTGAAGATTCACATTAGACTTAGGATAATCTCATATTTGATACCTACACACATCACACATGTCTATGTTCAAGAAATGCCTTATTAATTTATGTGATTGTACTTGATTAAATGTGATGTACATGCTTAAGCATATGTTGATCAAACACAAAAATAATTTTTGTGTATTTTAGTTGTTTTTGGAAAGTGTTTTTGTTTCAAAATTTTCACATAAATCCAAAAAAATTTCAAGTCTACCTTTTGGCAACTCACTCGCAAGTCACGATTTTTCAAGGCTTAAGTCACGAGGGTTACCTAGAATGGTTCGCAACTTACCGACGAGTCAGACTTCTAGTCACGAAAAACACTTAGAAAAATTTTCAAAAGGTGGGTTTCTAGAATTTTTGGCGACTCAATTTGGCGACTCATTTGTGAGTTGCAAAGTCATCCAAAGGACTTCAAAATTTGGTGACTCACTGGCGAGTGGAAGTCCCAGTCACGAAAAAGACTTAGAGAAAATTTTCAAAATCTGGGTTCAAGGGATTTTGGAAACTCAGTTTGGTGACTTTCTCGCGAGTTAGTTGAGTCGTGAAAAATGCGTGTTTTGCAAAAATAGGGCTAAAATTTGATAGTTTTTCAAAAACTTTTCAGTTTCCCTCGCATCACGTATGTGTGTCTTTGTCTCTTCCGCCTCTCCCTCTCTCAAAACCTCCATTGTTACTTCAAAAACCTTCATTTTCATCTCAAATCTTCACTCCAAATCTCTAAAAAGGTATGGGTTTTCACTTCGTTTCACTCTATTTCAAGTTTAAAGCCTTAGTTTTCATGGATTTGTTGTTTATGTTAAGATATTGATTTATGGTTGATGTACATGGGTTTTTGATGTTTTTGTTGAAATTAGTATATGGGTTTTGTTGAGATTGATAGTATAATGCTTGTTTTACACGTTTCTCATGTTTTCATTACATGTTCATGCATTATACTTTGTTGTGTTGTGTTATGCATACCTGTTATTGATAAAATGTCTATTTAGATGTTTTTGTGTGTATTTTTGGACTCCATTGAGTACAAAAATTTGGAGATAATCATGTTTCCAGGTTTGGAACAATAAATGATTATGTGTTTTCACACTTTGCCCTTGCATGTTTTCACGCCTTATATGCACACTTTTTCATTACGATGCACACACACACACACACACACACACTCTTTGACATGTTATATGACTAATGCCATGATTATATCATGCTTTGATGTTTAGCATCTTCACATGTCAATTTTTTTTGAATTGCTCTTTAAATTTTACTTTTTAGGGTTTAATTCGTAGTTTATTGTGTTTTGGTACTAACTTGTTACTAATCAAGTTTGCTACCAGCTATTGTGCTTTATTTTGTGGTATTTGTTGCTGTGTTTTGTTGATGGCTCCACGAAAAACCACTACTCAGCGTGGTGATGAGAAAGCGTCTTGACAGTAACCTGTTTCGCTCCCCTCAACACTATGAGCGATACTCCCATCAATTTGAGACAACTCTGATCATTCAGGAGAGATTTGTGAATCTTGTTGATCTCAAGGACTCTTTCATTCCTAGCTGTTTTGAAGGAAGAGGCTAGGACAAACTCCTTGGTAATCTCCCTGGAGTTTGTGAACCGTTGATCTGAGAGTTCTATGCCAATGCAACACTAAAAAAGGATCAAATAGACTGTTGGGTGAGAGGTCGTGCATTCACTCTTGATGCTAAGGACATTGATGCTATTCTTGGACTTGGAGAAATTGACCATGAAGGGTTCATTCCGTTCAAGTATAGAATGGTTCTCTAGAATCCGTGCAACTCCGCATTGGTGGCCATGCGGAAGGAAGATGCCTCAACACAGTCTCCTTCCCTCCAAATTTAAGATGCCTTGCCTACATCATGATGTTTAACTTGTATCTAGTAAGGAAGCTAACCACCATCAATAATGCTAGAGCCATCTTCCTCATGGAACTCAGTGAGAGACTTTATATCGACATTGGTGTGCACTTGTACACCATTATTGCCGAAGCCACAAGGGCAACCTCAAGGGCAAAGCTTGTTATGCCAAGTCTTATAATGAGGATCCTTCATGAAAATGGTGTGGAGACTCTACAAGACGTAAGTCTAATGACTCAAGCTCCTTCTATCAACAATCTAACAATCTGAAGAAGCAAAGTTAGACTTCCTAGAGAGGAACCAGCTGAACAGCCCGAAGAAGAGCCTCCTGTTGAAACTGAGACTGAAGTGGAAGGACAACAACCTCCTCCAAGACTTGGCGGTGGTCGAGGTAGAAGTAAAGCATCATCATCTTTATCAGTTCCTTTAGATGCTTTTCAAATCCTTTTTGAGAGGATTGAGGGTCTAAGGGATGTAGCAACTGAGCACTCCACCAGCCTTGCATCTATCCAGGACCAAATCAACTTTTGTCAGCTAAGTATGAAAGGTTCACTCACCAGCCTTAGCCCTTTGGCCATTTCGATTAAAAAGGGGAAGTAGTATATGGGCAACTCTTGAGGGGGAGATTATCATGAGGGGGAGAACATAGTAGCGGTTTCTTAGTTTTTATAGTTCTTATGTTTGTTTTCAATTTGTTTATGGTTTTCATAGCACCTTACTTTATTGTTTTTAGTACTTTGGTTTTAAACTTCTTGGATATTTTGTGTTATGGATACTTGGATGTTTTAACTATTTAGACTATGTTTAATTTGTACCTTTGCTTATGTAGCTTAGTACTTTTAGTTAATGTTTTGCATTTACTTTAGTACTCTTGTGCTGATGTTGGATCTTGTATCCTTGATGCAATTGCCTTAGTGTTCTTGCATCGGTTGTGTGTTGGACATGAAAATGATATTTTTCATTGTGCTTATTTACTTGCATGTCCGGATGTTCATTCACCGTGTGAATGATCATTTTAGTAACTATTTATAGTGATTGTTCTTGTATGATCAAGTTATGCTTAATTGTCATATTCATACTTGCTTGATTGCATTGTGCTTGCTTCTTATGCATTCTAAGTTTTTCCGCTTACAATGAACTTAATGTGTGCATTTTGTGATATTGTTTTCAAGAAACTTGTTCATATGGTTCAAGAGCTTTACAGATCTAGAATTAGGTGTGAGTGAGTTTTGGCAACTGTTCCCAAACTCAAACTTCAAGTCTAGAGTCTGTTTTAGGGTTTTGTCATGGAATAGCCAAAGGGAGAGATTGTAAGGTTGCATTTAGAAACACTGTATTTAGGTGGAAATTATGTAAGGGTTATGTGTGAGAGAGTGTAAAGAATTGATCAAGTTGTGTGCATCAAAAGGTAACTCACGACTAGAGCTCGCAGCTCATGACTGAAGACCGGCCAGAATGAGGCACATGTATGGAGCATGCAGGAAATTGAAGGGTTAGGACAGCCGGATCACTACAGGACAAAAAGTACAGTCAGGCCATTCTGTTTTCTGGCCACTGGAACTCGCAACTCATCTCAGTCGCGAGTGACTCGCCAAAACACCCTGTTTTGCAGAAAAAATGACTTTTCACATTCTTTCTCATACCCTACTATAAATACCCTTAAACCCATGAAATGTAGAGAGTTTCTAAAGAGAATTTTGAGAGTGAAACCCTAGAGAAAAACAAGATTGACTCATCCATAATCTTGCACATTTGATTCTCCAAATTCCTCTACTTTCACCCTCTCCATTGTCATATCCTTGAGAGGATCTTTAGCCAAATTCTTACCTCACCACATTCATAGTTGTGAGAAGGTTCTTAGTGTTTAGGAAGCAGTTCAAGAGAGAACCAATCCATTTTGGTTGATGCAATGGCCTAATTGCGAGATCTAGTAAGCAAGAGAAGACAAGGTTAGGCGTAACCTTGTTGGAGCAAGAAGCTTGGAGGGCTTAGGTGCATCGGATAGATTAGGCTTGGAGGGTCTATTGCTATTCATGTATCCCAACTAATTTTCTAGTAGATCATTTTTCTGCTTGAAGGGCGGCAGAGAGGTTTTTCATCGAGTACTTCAGTTTCCTCTTCGATAACACATGCCGGTGTTATCTTGCGTTTGCTTCTCTCTATCCCTTACTCTTTGCTTTTAATTACTACTAAGTTGTGATTAAAATATGGCTTAGAGTAGTTTGCATATTTGGGTATAGCTTATATTTATCATTTTGCACATATATTGTTTGAATATAAGCTTGTGTAGTAAATTTGAATTTGGGGTCTAAACATTCACAAGTGTTTCATACACCAAGTGAGCTTTCAGAAACTTATTAAAGAGTTCATGTATGTATCTGGGGTCCCTACCATTTCGGATCTTGTTCCATTTTGTTGGGTTAAAATGAATTGACCCCTTTGCAAATTAATTAATCACCCAAGTTATTTAATTAGTCAAATTATATGCAATAGCGTGGTAGCACAAATAAATCACCAAATAACTAAATGCAATTGAAAATAAATTTGACATAGATGATTTGTTTAGAATGGGGAAAACCACCGAGGCAAAACCCCACCAAGTGAATTTAAGGTCATCACTCTTGAGAATCCACTATTATCAATCACAAGCGGTTACAAGTATAAAGAATCTTACCAAACCCTTTAGCCTATCCCAAAATACTAACCTACAGTTGAACCCTTACCCCAATACCTAATTGGACTTGTATTGTAGCGGCAATCTCTCTGTTCAATGTACGAATCCCAATACGTGACTAACTAATAATGCACAGATCCTAGTACGTGACTAACCCACCAACTTGGAGAAGATGTTGGCTGCAAAGTTCTTCACTTCATTAACAATGAAGATCAAGAAGCTCCTTGGTCACAAAACTTTTAGTGCAAAGACGCAGTAGCTTCTACAGAGAGAATGATGAACAAGAGCAATTTTTGTCCCCGATCACACAATGCATGTAGGGGTTCTCCAATTCCTTATGCAACGGCCTTTAAAATAATCCTTATATATGTCTAGGGTCGTGAGAAAAGAAACCCTACAAAAATACATATGAATATGCATGTAATCAAAATCTGAAAAGTCTGATTTTGTAATTCTCAACAGATATAGATTGTGTTGAGCTTCTGTCGTGCTTTAACATTAAATCTTGATAGAAAGGATTTTGTCGAGACATCTATCGATCTTTAATGAACAACACTTCTTCATTTGTTTCTTGATCAGATTTGCTTGACTTTAACACTTGACTTGAACAACATGTTTCTTGAAGTCTTAAATAATCCTAGTTCTACCCAATTACAAGTGTGTTTTGTCAAAGGATTAGCCAATATACATCAAATATGTCCCTAACAATTTCCTCCTTTGGCAATTCGTGACAAAACCACAACAAACAAATGAATCATGAGAGAAATTTTAAATCACTAAACTCATAATCACTTGTTCGATTACAAAACAAATCTAACCCTAATATAAACTCTTGAAAAAATTTACAAGAAGAGAGTTCATGGCAAGATAGATTTTCACAACCTGTCTTTTTGAAACACTTAAACAAAACTCATCAAGGCATCATATGTGAAATAAAAATAAAAATTGCGTACATAAAGAAACATGTGTATAAAGAGAGAAAAGAAACAACACTCGTAAAGATAGGTGAAGAAGAAACATACATCATATATATATATATATATATCAAGAGAAGAACAATGTATGTAAATAAATGGTCACTAGACCGGCATACATAGAGAAGAAAAGAAAAGTACATATAACCTCACTCCATCCCTCAAAATTTATAAACACTCCCCCTATCAAAAAAGTCATATACTAACTCTCCCCCTAAGTACAAGACTACTCTCAACCAAAACTACTTCCCCTTTTTGTCACAAATGACAAAGGGCAAGTCACTAAGAGGTCGTTAACTCGTCATCACTGGAAGAGCTAGCATCCTCCTCATCATCACCAGCATCATCATCCTCATTAGTCAAGGCCTTTGGAGAAGGAGATGGAGATGGAGTAAAACCGCCAAGATGAGCCTGTCAGTGGGCAATGCGACTAACTCGGGTGTTCATCTAACACATCTTATCAGTGAGATAGTCATGACAACCACCAAAGTCAGCCTCCATTTGCTAAAGCTACTCCATGATGGCCTCTAGGGTCACGCCATCGATAGTGGAGGTAGAAGGAGTTGAAGAAGAAGGTGGAACCACAGAATCTGCAGATCGGTCTCCACTCATGGCTGCTTCGATCAAAGCCTAGCCTTACTCTACCAAACAGAACTGGCATCAATGGCACCTATGGTGGAGTAGAAAGGAGAGTCAAGAATATGGATGGAGAAGTGACGAAGGATTCGCGTGATAGCTGAAGGAAAGATGATCTTATCATGAGTGGAAGTATCCTAATAGACATCAAGGATAGAACTGATGAAATGAGAGGAAAAGTCTATAGAAAGGTCCTCCAAAAAAGATAAAAGAAAACGAGCATGAGGCTTTGTAATGGAGTGATAGTAAGACAATGGAGTAAGACTAAATGTCATCACCATGTTAAGGAAGCGTGGGCCTTTTGTAAAGCCCACGCATGGGATGTTTAGCTTACCATGGAAGGTCACTCACAAAGTGAGAGTGAAGCTCGTCTTGGGAAACGGTCTGAAGACAATCACAACTAGGGTAGTTAGGACGCGCTACCCTAGGAACATGTAGTACCTCGGATATAAGATCCAGGGTAACTACGATATGTGTACCTCTGAGTGTAGTAACAAACTGAGGTACAACAATATCGATTCCATGCATATTGGAGTAAAAATCCTATATATACACGACAAGACACCTCAAGGGACTCTTAAGCAGAGATTCCCAACCCTGAGTCCGAATGACAGCGGGGAGAAGAGTGTCGGCAAAGTCTGACAGGATAACCTAGCATTTCAGATGAATGCCACATTTTTGGAAGTTCTCCGCGAAGTCCTTTCAGGGTTTCTCATTATGGAACTGAACATGAAGAAGAATGAAAGAATTAGAAGAAGAAGACTCGGAACCTTAAAGAGGATTCTGAGCCGGAGTGGATTTATGCGCTTTGGGTGCCATCGCTAAGTTTATCCGAGAGAGAGAGAGAGAGAGAACACATCACAACTAGAAAACAAGAAAGGAAAGAGATAACGTATGCATGAACATGTGACGTGAAAAAATAAAGACATCATGGGTAGAACCTAATCTAAACCTACTAGCATACATCTAAAATTTATGAAACAGAGTTATAATGTAATGAGAATGCAATGCATGATCATGTAACATCAAATCAACAAAACCCAACCCAAAAATTTCACAAAAATTTCAAAACCCAAAACCTAGGTCTAAAAATGCATGAATGCATGAAAATGAAGAGATAGAGAACACTTACCATGTGATTCAAGCTTGGATTAGGTCGAAAATGAGTGGGTAGAGTGATTTGAGTGAGGGAGAGAGTGTTTGGGGAGAGAGAAAAGGTTTTCTATCGAGAGAGAATGAGAAAAGTGAAGTCTAAATCGCGCCTATCCTTTAATTACAAAAAGCAGCTCAATGGACCAAAGTAGCTATCGAGGATATGTTAAGCACTAAATCTCGACAGAAGTGAATCTGTCAAGGTACTGTCGAGGATTTGTCAATGGCAAAACTCACTTCGATGGATCGAAAAATCTATCGAGAATTTATCAAGTAGACAGAGAGCAAAGCAATTTGGCTTGATGGATTGAGAAACTACCGAGAATGTGTCGAGCAGAAACTTAGAAATTTCGATGGATCAAGAATCTGTCAAGATGTTATCGAGAAAAGAGTAAGAAGGGCTCAATGGAAATGAATCTGTCGAGAAGCTGTCGAGCTTGAAAAAGAAGGTTTTTCAAGGAGGGGAAAAACACATAAAAGATGAATGCATCAAACAAGCTACTCAACCAAAGATCCAAATAACATATTAAGCTCTCAAAACATCTCTCAATATATATGCATAGCATAAATAGATCCAAAAATACACATACACACACACACACACTAAACAAATCTAACCAATTTTATATTTCAAAAACAAGTTAAGGCAGTTTAGTGAGCACATATTAACACATGTATCTCCTGTGATGGCCAAAACACATTGTACCTGCACATGTATCAAAAGTAGCAAAGAATTTGTGTGTTGTGTGTGAAAACATAGCAAGAGTGCATAAGCGTCTCATATTATGAAGATTTGAGACTAGAGAAGATCAAATACACTCACACACAATCATAACTGTTTAATGGGGACTATTACCTTCGAGGTACATCCTATAGCTCTCACATCTCCTAGAAACACGCTTGCAATAATTTTTAAAAGAATTTTAATTCTTTTTGCTTTTATTTTTCTTTGCATATTTTTCTTTTTGAGCATAGCATGCATAGGCATAAAAAAGAGAGAAAAGAAATACCCATTATGTAAGCTTTAACATCCCAATTTTGCTATGCCGAAGCATATAAATGTCATACATGATTGGTGGGCTTTAGTAGTGAGATGGTTATTTATGCATTTCTCTTAGGATTTTCTAGTCCTTCCCGTCAAAAAGAGTGATATGAGTATGAGATATTAGAGATAGACTTAATCTTACTCATCACAAACACGAGCCATAAAACTCACTTGCTTAGTTGTGCATTGAGATGTTCATCTAAACTATGAGAGATACAAAGTTTAGAAAACTCTATTTCAATAGCCATCCAGGGTACACAAGTACCAATATACACAAACACACACTGTTTTTGTATTTTTCAAAATTTTTTTTTCAAAAAAATAAAACAAAACTGAAAACAACCAAACAAAAACATAAAGAAACAAACAAAGCATAAAACTAGACTAACTCAAAATAAGAAAGCAAAACAAATAAGTAATGCAACAACATAAGGGGAGAGAGAGAAAAAGTGACTAAATCACTTTGAGCCTTTTTCCTTCCAAACTTTAGTTTTGGAGGAAGAACCTTTCCTTTACGCAAACCTTTGAACCAGAGGTGAGGGGGAAGAATTAAAACCGTTCAAGTTTGAAAGGAACATGAGGTCCTTAAGAAGATCTCCAAGAGGACCCAAAGATGATGGAATCTGACTTTGACTACCAGATGATAACACATTATTGCTCTGTTGAGTGGCTAACCACTTATAGCAATTTGGACGAGTGTGTCTTGAAGCTCCACAGTGATAACAAAAATGTGGCTTCTTTTGTTGAGACTTTTTATTATTTTCTTTTTTAGTCCTAGGGTTTATAGTCTCTTTCTTTTCAACCTTAGGGGGTGCTCCTAGAATAGATTTTCCCTTGTTTAAGTTCTCACTAGCTATTTTAGTTTTAAATTCATTGTTCTTAGAAATAACATGATTAGTAGTTGAGACCAACATAGTAGTACTAGAAGAGGCAATATTAGGAGAAAAGAAATCATACCTCAAACCGGTTTTGTCAGAAGTAGCTTTCTAGAAACTTAGCATCTCATCGAGCTTTGCACTGAAAGTTCTCTCCAATTGAGCTCAAACTTGGAACAATTCTGCTTCAAGCTTCTTTGTCCTTTCAGCTAAGAAATTGTTCTCAAACCGCAGTGCTCCAATGGTTTGATTTACTTCATCAACCTTGGTAGAGAGCTCCTCTCACTCTAGTTCCAGATCACTTAGCTTCTTGGCGGCTAGCCTATACAATTTCTCATGCTTCTCTGAAACCTTATAAAATTTAGCATAGGTTGTATGGATGTCATCTTAATCATCCATTTTCTCAAATTTAGATTCCACAAAATCCTCTTCTTCATCCACTGTCTTTGTAATCCCTTCAATAGGATCAATTGTAGTAGTGAAAGCATTCAAGATTCCCTTGTCATCATTGTCATCTGACTCAGTCTCAGGCTCGATATCACTCAAGGTAGCAGCAAGAGCCTTGCTTTTCGCAATTGACTTGAGATATGTTGGACATTCTTGTTTCATGTGTCCAAGACCTTAACATCCAAAGCACTTTGGTCAAGAGGGAATAGTGTATTGACCGCCATCCTAAGCATTCTTCTTCCCTTTGTCTTGACTTTTGAATTGTGAAAAACTTGATTGCTTACTGTCCTTGTCAAAACTTTTCACATTAGTAATCTTCATGAACTTCTTGAACTGCCTAGTGATTTAGGACTTCATCTTGGAATCTTCATCATCTGAAGACTTATCAGTCTCATTACTTTTGGCCTTCAATGCTATGCTCTTACCTTTGCTTCCTTTCCTAAGTCTAGTTAAACCCAATTAATAGGTTTGCAAGTTGCCAATCAGCTCCGCAAAGGAATGGAGTCAATGTCCTTCGATTCTTCAATTGTTGCTATCATGGCATGAAATCTCTCAGGGAGAGATCTGAGCACCTTTCTCACAACCTTGGGTTCGGAAATAGTTTCCCCAAGATTAAAGGCTGAGTTGACTATGTCCTTGAGTTTGGCATAGAATTCATAAAATAACTCATTCTCCTCCATCTTTATCTCCTCAAAGCTAGTAGTGATCCTTTGGAGTTTTGAATCCTTAACAGCCTTAGTCCCTTTATAGGTTTTCTGAAGGATGGTCCATGCTTCCTTTGTAGTTTCAGTTGAGGATATCTTCTTAAACTCTTTATTGGTGACTGCACTGAAAATGGCATTCAATGCTCTACTATTGAAGTTTGCCGCTTTGATCTTTGCATCATCCCAATCAACCGGCGCTTCCTTTGGCTTAGTCCAGCCAATCTCCACAACTTGCCACACTTTCTCATCTAAAGACTGCAAGAAAGCTCTTATGCATATTTTTCAGTATACATAGTTGGTGCCATCAAATAAATGAGGTATAATAATAGACTGTCCTCTATCCATGACAAACATGGGTCAAAGGATCACATAGCAAAGATTAAAACCTAATTAGAGTATGCCCACTCTAATACCACTTGTTGGGTTAAAATGAATTGACCCTTTTGCAAATTAATTAATTACCTAAGTTAATTAATTAGTCAATTACATGCAATAGCGTGGTAGCACAAACAATTTACCAAATAACTAAATGTAGCTAAAAATAAATTTGACACAGGTGATTTGTTTACGAATGGGAAAAACTACTGGAGGCAAAACCCCACCGGGTGAATTTAAGGTCACCACTCCTGAGAATCCACTATTATTAATCACAAGCGATTACATGTATAACGAATCTTACCAAACCCTTTAACCTTTCCTGAAATACTAACCTACAATTGAACCCTTACCCTAATACCTAATTGGACTTGTATTATAGCGGCAATCTCTCTGTTTAATGCACGAATCCCAATACGTGAGTAATCAATGATGCACGGATCCTAGTACGTGACTAACCCACCAATTTGAAGAAGATGTTGGTTGCAAAGTTTTTCAGTTCATCAGTTCATCAATAATGAAGATCAGGAAGCTCTTTGGTCACAAAACCCTTAGCACAAAGATGTAGTAGCTTTTACAGAGAGAATGATAAGCTAGAGTAAATTCTGTCTCCGGTCACACAATGCATGTAAGGATTCTCCAATTCCTTGTGCAACGACATTTAAAATAATCCTTATATATGTTTAGGGTTGTGAGAAAAGAAACCCTACACAAATACACACGGATATGCGTGTAATCAGATTTGAAAAGTTTGATTTCGTAATTCTCAACAGATACAGATTATGTCGAGCTTCTGTCGAGCTTCAATATTAAATCTCGATAGAAAGGATTTTATCGAGACATCTGTCGAGCTTTAATGAACGGCACTTCTTCACTTGTTTCTTGACCAGATTTGCATGGCTTTAACACTTGACTTAAACAACATGTTTCTTGAAGTCTTAAACTATCCTAGATCTACCCAATTACAAATAAAATGCGTTTTGTCAAAGAATTAGCCAATATACATCAAATATGTCCCTAACACATTTCTAGAAGGGCTTGAATCTTTTTTGGGCCAAGTAAAATCCATAAGCGAATTTGAAGGGAAGTGGACACTCTGGTTGGAAGTTGGGTTGAAAAACATACTATAAGGAGGGCCAAAAGTGAACAAATTGACAAACCGGACTTCATTGATGTCATGTTATCTGTAGTTGAGGATGATGGCATGTTTGGCCATACGCGTGAAACCATTATCAAGGCAACACTATTGGTATGTTTAATTACATTTTGTTATGAAAAGTGCTATTCCCACAATATTTTCACAACAAATTTCAGATGACAACAAGTATCTAACTTATCTATCGCTTTGTATTCTCAACAAGGACTAACATAGATTATGCAAATGTATTTTAAAATTATTAATCTTTCATTACAAGACAAGAATAAATAAACTAATTCATAAACTGTAGTCAGCTAGAGGCCTACAGCAAGGCTCAATTAGTGGTGGTTTGTGCAGTTTATTTATTTATTGATGGGGTAATTTCAGCAATATATGATTATGATTTATAATACATGATTATGATTTATGATAAAAGAGTAAAGATAGTGACACAATATCCCATATAATTCAACAGTTGCCTTTAGAGAAACCAAAAATGTGCAGTGGATAACAAACTTTAGTCCATGTAGGAAAGAAACTGGATGGCTCTAGTCCCATATAATTCATATCCTTGCTTGATCTAGTCAGACTGTGGGTGGCTCTAGGAAAGTGCAATTTATCTTGATAGCACCTGAGAGACCATGCGCATTGTTGGTCTAGATTCTGGATTAGCTAACAAGCATGCAATTGCAAGCTTTATGATAAGTATCAATTGATTCTCAACCTCAAGAGTGGGAGGTGGAAGGCGTATGTCTAACAAATCATTTAACGATAAATTCTCCTCTAGTGATGAAGCAGATAGAATGGAGATGATTTCACCAGGATGTCTTCCTTTAATCACTTCAATAGCCAAAACTCCAAAGCTAAAAACGTCATACTTCTCAGTTATCTTCATCGTATAAGCAAGCTCTACCAAAAAAAAAAAATTATGCCAATGTATGCATATGATCAATGTTCTATATTGATAGAACAAATAAGTACATTACCTGGTGCAACATATCCATATGTGCCGGCAAGTGAAGTCCAATTGGATGAGTCTTGATTGAGAAGCTTAGCTGTGCCAAAGTCTGAAACATGAGCCTCGTACTCTGAATCCAACAAAACATTTTTACTTGATACATCCCTATGAACAATTGGTGGTGAGCAATCATGGTGCAGGTAAGACAAAGCATGAGCAACACCTTTGATTATATTATCCCTCTTATTCAAATCCAACTCTTTAGCTCCGTCATCATTGGTCAAACTTGTGGCCAAGCTACCTCTTTCAAGGTACTTGTAAATTAAAAACGAGTGTTGTGGATGTGAACAAAAGCCATGAAATTTAGCAATATTTCGATGTTGTAATTCTGTTAATGCCCTTATTTCATTTAAGAACTCTTTTTGCTGTGCAATCTCACCATCATGCAAGGATTGTAGTTTCTTCACCGCAACTATGTTTCCTGATGTTAGCTTGGCTTTATAGACAGTTCCATATCCTCCCCTTCCAATGCAAAAATTAGCATCAAAATTTTGGGTTGCATCAATGATTTCTTGGTACATTATTCTTCCATCAAAATATAATATTGTAAACACTTTTTCCTTGTCCATGTTGTTTGTTTGATAAAGAAAATGATTTTATGTCCCTTTACTGAAATATGCCCTACTTTACAGGGTTGCAATCCTGTAACATTTCCACAGAGTCCTTTATTACCTTGTAATGCTTCTATGGGAGCCTCTTGAAAAGCTTTGCTATTGGGAAGAGGACCCTTCAACTCATTGTAGGATATATTGACACACGACAAGCCACGCATCATTTCAAAAGTAGCCGGAATAAAACCTGAGAGGTTATTGTGGGAAACATTCAACAGCTCCAAGCTTTGCATATTGTTGATCTGTGAAGGTATCTCTCCTTCAAGTGAGTTATGGCTCAAATCTAACTGTGACAAATGAGTTAATTCACAAATTTGAATTGGAATGTTGAGGTTGAACTTGTTGTTGCTCATATTCAAGTAATGTAGTTTCAAAATATTCCCTATATTTTCAAGGATTGACTTGCCAAATCTATTAGTGGATAGATCTAGATACTCAAGATTTGCAAATGTTCCAAGCCTTAAGGGTATACCACCAGAAAGTTTATTTCCATTCAACATCAACTTCTGCAAAGAAGTCAACTTTCCAAATTCCTTTGGAAGCTCCCCAACCAATCGATTTGAAGAAAGATCAAGCAATTGGAGTCGAGCGAAGTCTTCAATTTCAAGCGGTATCCCACCAGTGATATTGTTCCCAGCAATCCGTAGGCTAGTCAGTTGAGCGCACCTGCTCCAATTTTGTGATATTTCACCATAAAATCTATTGTAACTTAGGTCCATGAATTGCAGGTTTTCATAGACACCAAAATCTTCGGATATATTTCCAGAGAGTTGGTTTCTTTCAAGGTTGACTCTGATTAAGCTCGTGCAGTTTCTAAAGGTTTTGGGTATTGGACCTGTGAGATGGTTGTTGTATGCACTAAAGTTTTGGAGGGATCCACTTTGGCATAAGTTTTGAGGCAAAGACCCAATGAAGTGGTTGGTATCCAGCAGCAACTCACTCAAGTTCATTAGATTTCCGATCTCTTGCGGAATGGGACCAGAAAGTTGATTATCACGAAGGTATAAAAATTTTAAGTCGCTCAACTTACCCAAGGAATTTGGAACAGTACCAATCAACTTATTTCTACTCAATTCAAGATCATTTATGGACTTCAAGTTTCCTAATTCTTCAGGAATGGTGCCCGAAATTTTATTGTTGTACATGTGTAAAACAGTTAGGTTGCGTAGAGCACCTAGTGATGTGGGAATCAAACCAGAAAGATTATTTGTATGAAGGCTTAAATAGATAAGAGACTTCAAATTTCCTATTTCTTGGGGAACAAAGCCAGACAGATGATTTTTATACATATGCAACATGGTTAGCTTCTCTAAGTTTCCAATAGTAGATGGGATGAGGCCTGTAAGATTATTGTTTGATATGTCAAATTTAACTAAATTGGAGAGGTTTCCGATTTCTAGAGGAATGGAACCAGAAAGTTGATTATGTTGGAGGAACAAATAAGCCAAGTTGCTTAAATTACCTAAGGATGCAGGAATGGTCCACATAATGGAATTATTGTTGAGATATAAGTAAGTCAGGTAGCTCAAATTACCTAATGAAGCAGGAATGCAGCCATGGAGGCGGTTGGCATTCAAAAAATTCCCAGTGAGAGATTTCAACTGACCTATTTCCCAAGGAATTGAGCCACTTAGTTGATTTTCATCTAGGTACAGAAACTCAAGATTGGTCAGTAAGCCAATCTGTGGAGGGATTTCCCCTGATAAGTTATTGAAGGATGGATCAAGATATATAAGTTTGGACAGGTTGCTAATTTCATCAGGGATTGTACCAAAGAGTTCATTCATGCTGAGATCAGCAAATGTAAGGTTGGGGAGAAATGAGAATGAAAATTCATGGAGCGTACCTTTCAAGCCTGCGTTAGTTAGGTTTAATCTAATAACACTTCCTGCTTGGTTGCATGAGATGCCGAACCAACTGCATGGGATGGAGGTTTTATTTTGATTACTTGAAGAATTGGTAGCATTATTTGGATGGAGAGTCCATGAAGGCAAGTGTGACTGGGTTTCATTTTGAAGACTGGCTTTCCAATTGAGAAGAGCATTTGCCTCTGCCTCTTCATTCACAAAAAGAGAAGCAACATCCATTGAGGAATGTAACACAGCCAAGGCGGCCGTAAGAAGGACAGAAAATACTTTTTTTAAGCTAGACATTGTAATGGTCTTTGTTTTACAAGTTGAAAACATACTCAAAACTCTATCTTAATATGTCTAAGTTGTTTCTCAATAATAATAATAATAATAATAATAACAATATGTTTAAGCTAACCCATTAATTTCTTGCGCACCATATATGATGGTAGTATTATTTTACAAAATAAAAAAAATTCAAAGTTCAAAAGGCAAACACCTGCTCAGATCCTAAAAACAAAGTTTTTTTTTTTTTTTTTTTAATTGCAAAAAGAAAAAAATAGTACTTTAGAGAGTCACTTAGGCTAATAATTCATAAACCACAGGCCCACGCCAAATAGAACGTGAGCTTTGCACAAATCACTTGATTTCCAATCTAATACTTCTCATCACAAACATAATCAATGTTGTTAATTGACCGTTCTCATTAATGAAACCAATGTCCTATCATTGGCTATGACATCAATTTAATAGTATTAAATTAGTAGATCCCAATTAGCTCAACAGGTAAAATTTCTGATAATTAATTAAAAGATTTGGGGTTTAATCCCCGCCTACACCAATAATCAATTGGTGTCTTGGTCTGACAATAAAGAGCATCATCAAGAGCGAATGTCATAAGTTGAAACTCTCTAAAAAAAAAATAGTATTAAATTGAGTCTACCCAAGCATTCAATGATATCCTTACTCCCACAACTGCTTCAGATTGGCTGAAATCACGAGTATTTTATGATGTGATTTAATGAAAATTAATTGCAAAAATAAATATGATGATATATATATATATATATATATATATTTGTGCGCACCCAAAACAAGATTAACGGGCTGACTCTTAGTTGGGCTCACAATCTATTTGTAATGTGGGTTTTGGATTTCCTACTCTGGGTGATTCTTGCTTAGAGACCTAACAATATATCTTTCAAACCTTTGAATTCCCTCCCTCTCACTCTTATGGCACTACTGCTCTCCACCCTAAGCTGCCTTCAGAACCTCTCAACAACCTTTTCCCTTCCTTAGTTCCTCGTATTTATAGCCCGAAACTAGTGGAGGAATCATGATTACTCATATGGTTAGTGGGAGAGGAGGTCCAATGTTGTTATTGCTAATTGGGTGTTTAGTTGGGAGTGAGGTGTGGTGAGAGTGGCATTAGAACTGGTTCCCACCTTAGGAAGTGATATTCGGCAGCGGCACTTCTCAAGAAGGTAACGGGCATCTGGGGTATGGCCTTTTCGAGCAGTCACACTCGTTGGAGACATGATTTGCTAGGCAACTCCTTGGTCATGAACCGATGAGCATATATTACGATGGCTTGCCTAACGGGTCCTTTTGGGCTGAACATGATGACATGAGGTCCGTGTCCACGGCCTTAAGCCCAGTTTCTAACAAGGGTGTTAGGACCATGGGCCATACTGTAGAGCTGGGATTCAAGGCCCAAATGGCCCTGGAGGTCCAGTGCCTTACAAATCACCAAATGACTAAATGCAGTGGAAAATAAATTTTTGAAACCCTAGGAAGCACCTACACAAATAAATCACCAAATGACTAAATGCAGTGAAAAATAAATTTGACACAGGTGATTTGTTTACGAATGAAAAAAACTACTGAGGCAAAACCCCACTAGGTGATTCTAAGGTCACCACTCTAAAAAATCCACTGTTATCAATCATAAGCGATTACAAGTATAAGGAAACTTACCAAACCCTTTGGCCTATCCTAAAATACCAACCTATAGTTGAACCCTTATCCCAATTTCCAATTGGACTTGTATTGTAGTGCAATCTTTCCGTTCAATGCACGAATCTCAATACGTGACTAACTCCACCAACTTGAAGAAGATGTTGGCTACAACGTTTTTCACTTAATCAACAATAAAGATCAAGATGCTCCTTGGCCACAAAACCCTTGGTGTAAAGACGCAGTAGCTTCTTCAAAGAGAATGATGAACTAGGGCCATTTCTGAATGTATTATTTTTGCATCTGGTCACTCAATGCATGCGCGACGGCCTTTAAAATAATCCTTATATATGTCTAGGGTTGTGAGAAAAGAAACCCTACACAAACACATAGGAATATGCGTGTAATCAGATCTGAAAAGTCTTATTTCATAATTCTCGGTAAATACAGCTTGTGTCGAGAAACTGTCGAGCTTCAACATTAATTCTCAATATAAATGATTTTGTCGAGCTTTAATGAACAACACTTTTTTCACTTGTTTCTTGGTTAGATCTTTATGGCTTTAACACTTGACTTGAATAACATGTTTCTTGAAGTCTTAAACTCATCCTAGATCTAATCAATTACAACTACAGTGTATTTTGTCAAAGGATTAGCCAATTACATAAAATATGTCTTTAACAACCTGCATAGATACAGGTGTGGGTACGGGTGCAGGTGAGGTGCGATACGGCAACACGAAAAATTTAGAAAAAGCAAGACATGAGTGCATTGGGATACGCTTATTAATTAATTATCAAATATATTTTATTTATATTTTCTGTATATTACTAAGCATTTTTTTTTTCATATATTGGGAAACATATATCAATTAATAATTATTATTACAAAATCAATTAGTTATTATTATATATATCACTCTTAAAATATATACTAAAAATATTAATAAATGATGGAAGTGGAGAAGAGTGGGCCACAAATCCTTAAGTTAGTGGATATCACTCAATTATAAAAGGGAAAGAAGAGGGGGGGGGGGGGGGGGAGCATTCAAAGTTGGCATTCCAACAAAGTTTTAAAAATTAAATTCAAAATAATAATAATAATAATAATAATAATAATAATAATAATAATGCATTTGACTACCTGAAATATGCTACACGTTTCCATCACAATTATACCACATGTTAGCCAACTAGCCCCACCCATATTCATTTCCCACCACACATATTTCCCACCCACAATGTCAATTTCGCCAAATAACCTGAAATTTTGGATTGTCTTTTCAATTCCTTTATCTATTCTCATTTAGTCGGCTATTCCTCTCTCTCTCTCTCTCTCTCTCTCTCTCTCTCTCTCTCTCTCTCTCTCTCTCTCTCTCTCTCTCTCTATGTGCCTGTCACCATGAAGAGTAGGCTAAACTAGGCCAAAAGCTTAAAGACTTGAAGCTAAAAAACTTGTATAAAAAAAAGAAAATTGTGTGGGATGTGTGTGCAGCCACGTCCAGGCCACAACCCTCATTCGACACAGGTGCAGCTACCATGCTGCACTCGTGCTTCCTAGCTAAAATCTATATATACAGTTGTACACTCATCATATTAGAAAACATTAAAAAAAATGAAGAAAGATGATGGAGTAAAAAAAGAGTAATGCTAAGTACACATAAACTGACATAACTTTTTTTTTTTTGATGAACCATAAAATGGCACAACTTGTACCACAACTCACCTGCCACTCACCACTCACCACGTGAGTGAGTTGTGTCTCAAGCTGTGCCATTATATGTTTCCCTAGTACTAATCATTAAAAAATAACACATGACTAAAGTTGATAGTACTTTAGTAAACCACAACAATAGGGAGTCATTCAAGTTAATAATACATAAACCACAGACCCTAGCCAAATGGAATGTGAGCTTTGTACAAATCACTTGACCTATATATATATATATATGTATGTATGTATGTATGTATGTATGTATGTATATTATTTCAATAATTAATAGTAAAAATCCTTCAACAAATATTTAGCGAGATTGAAACCCCAAGAAGCACCTACATGGATACGGGTGTGGGTGCGATACGGCAACATGGCAAGTTTTTAAAATGTAGGAAGTGAGTGCAGCAGGATATATTTACTTATTAATTATTAAATATATTTTATTTGTATTTTCTATATATTGCTAAGCATTTTTTTTCATATATTGGTAAACATATATCAATTAATTATTATTATTATAAAATCAATTAATAATAATTATATATGTCTCTCTTAAAGTATATACTAAAAAAATTAATAAATGATGTAAGTGGAGAAGAGTGGGTCACAAATCCTTAAGTAGTTAGTGGATATCACTTAATTATAAAAGGGAAAAATGGTGGGGGGAGCATGTAAAGTTGGCATCCCTATAAAGTGTTAAAAAAAAAAAAAAAAAAAAAAAAAAAAAAAACACAATGCACTTGACTCTCTGAAATATGCTACACGTTTCCATCACAATTATACTACATGTTAGGCTACTAGCCCCAACCATATTCATTTCCCACCACTCATATGCTACACTTTTCCCACCCAACACATCACTTTCGTCCAATAACTTGATATTTTGCATTGTGTTTCAAATTTAATCATCTATTCTCATTTAGTCGGCTATTCCTCTCTCTCTCTCTCTCTCTCTCTCTCTCTCTCTCTCTCTCTCTCTCTCTCTCTCTCTGTATGTATGTGTGTGTGTGTGTGTGTGTGCGCGTGTCACTATGTGGAGCAGGATAAACTCAATCGAAAGCTTGAAGAGTTGAAGCTTAAAAATTTGTATCAAAAAAAGAAAATCATGTGGAACGTGTGTGTAGCCATGTCCATGACGCACCCCGCATCCAACACGAGTGCTTCCCAGCTAAAACTATATATACAGATACACACATCATATTAGAAAACATTCAAAAAAAAAAAAAAAAAATGAAGAAAGATAATGGAGTCAAGGAAGTGTAATGCTGGGGACAAATAAAATGGCATAGCTTGTGCCATAACTTACCACGTGAGCGTGTTGCGGTTGAAGTTGTGCCATTTTATGTTTCCATAGCGTTACTCGTGAAAGAATGACACAACAATAGGGATTCACTCTGGTTAATAATTCATAAACCACAAACCCAAGCCAAATGGAATGTGAGCTTTGTACAAGTGTCTTGATCTCCAATTTAACAAATAACATAACCAACACTGTTAATTGACAGTTCTCATTGAAGAAAATAATTTCCAATCATTGGCTATGACATCAGTTTAATAGCATTAAATTAAGTCTACCCAAGCATTTAGTGATATCCTTACTCACATCAGCCATAACAGGTTTAGATTGGTTGAAATCATAAACATGTATTTTATGATATGATTTAATCAAAATTAACTGCAAAAATAAATATGATAATAAATATGAAAAATAATTTTGATACACTAAACCTATATATATATATATGTATGTATGTACGTATATAATATTTCAATAATTAATAGTATATATATTATTTCAATAATTAATAGTAAAAATCCTTCAATAAATATTTAGCAAGACTAAAACCCTAGGAGGCACCTGCATGGATATGGGTGCAGGTGCGATACGTCACCACGGCTAGTTTTGAAAAAGTAGGACATGAGTGTAGCGGGATATGTTTATTAATTAATTATTAAATATATTCTCTATATATTGCTAAGAATTTTTTTCAAAGTTTAAGAAATTAAATCAAAAAAATTAAAATTTGAAAAAAAAAAAAAAAAAAAAAAAAACAACAACAACAACGCACTTGACCACCTAAAATACGCTACACGTTTCCATCACAATTATACTACATGTTAGCCAACTAGGCCCACCCATATTCATTTCAGACCGCACAAATGCTACAAATTTCCCACTCACAATGTCAGTTTCGCCAAATAACTTGAAATTTTAGATTGTGTTTCAAATTTATTCATCTATTTTCATTTAGTCAGCTATTCCTCTCTCTCTCTCTCTCTCTCTCTCTCTATGCATGCACATCACCGAAAAGAGCAAGCTATGCTAGGTCAAAAGCTTGAAGGGTTGAATCTTAAAACTTGTATCGAAAAATGAAAATCGTGTGGAACGAGCACGCAGCCACGTCCAGGAAACACCTCGCATCCGACACGGGTGCAGCTACAACGTCGCACTCGTGCTTCCCAACTAAAACTTATATGTATAGTTATACACACATCATATTAGAAAACTTTAAAAAAAATATGAGGAAAGTTAATGGAGTGAAAGAAGAGTAATGTGAGGGAAACATAAAAAGGCACACCTTGTCCCACAACACAACTTCCACTCACAACTCTCCATGTGAGTGAGTTGTGACTCAAATTGTGCCATTATATGTTTCCCTTGCCTTACTCGTGAAAGAATAACACATGACTAAGGTTGATAGTACTTTAGTAAACCACAACATTAGGGATTCACTCTAGTTAATAATTCATAAACCACAAACCCAAGCCAAAAGGAATGTTAGCTTTGTACAAATCTCTTGATCTCCAATTTAACAAATAACATAATCAACATTGTTAATTGACAGTTCTCATTGAAGAAACTAATTTCCAATCATTGGCTATGACATCAGTTAAATAGTATTAAATTGAGCCTACCCAAGCATACAGTGACTTCCTTACTCCCATCAACCATAACAGGTTTAGATTGGCTAAAATCAAAAACATGTATTTTATGATGTGATTTAATCAAAATTAATTGCAAAAATAAATATTATGATAAATTTGTAAAATACTTTTAATACACTAGACCTATATATATATATATATATATATATATTATTTAAAAAATTAATAGTAAAAATCATTCAACAAATATTTAGCGAGATTGAAAACCTAGGAAGCACCTGTGATAAGGCAAAAATGAATTGACCCCTTGCAAATTAATTAATTACCCAATTTCATTAATTAGTCAAATTACATGCAATAGCGTGATAGCACAAACAAATCACCAAATAAATTAATGTAGTGGAAAATAAATTTGATACAGGTGATTTGTTTACAAATGGGAAAAATCACCGGGCAAAATCCCACCAGGTGATTTTAAGGTCACCACTCCTAAGAATTCACTACTATCAATCACAAGCGGTAACAAGTATAAGAAATCTTACCAAACCCTTTGGCCTATCCAGAAATAACAACCTACTGTTGAACCCTTACCCCAATTCTCAATTAGACTTGTATTGTAGTAGTAATCTTTTCGTTCAATGCACGAATCCCAGTACATGACTAACCAATGATGCACGAATCCCAGTACGTGACTAACTCCATCAACTTGAAGAAGATGTTGGCTGCAAAATTCTTCACTTCATCAATAATGAAGATCAAAAAGCTACTTGGTCACAAAACCCTTGGTGCAAAGATGCAGTAGCTTCTTTAGAGAGAATGATGAACTAGGGCCGTTTCTGCATGTATTATTTTTGCATCTTGTCACTCAATGCATGCTCCACGGCCTTTAAAGTAATCCTTATATATGTCTAAGGTTGTGAGAAAAAAAACCCTACACAAATACATAGGAATATGCGTGTAATCAAATCTAAAAAGTCTGATTCTGTAATTCTCGATAGATACGACTTGGGTCGCGAATCTGTCGAGCTTCAATAGTAATTCTCAATAGAAATGATTTTGCTGTGACTTTTATTGAGTTTTAATAAACAACACTTTCTTCACTTGTTTCTTGATCAAATCTTCATGACTTTCACACTTGACTTGAACAATAAGTTTTTTGAAGTCTTAAACTCATTCTAGATATACCCAATTACAAGTAAAGTGCTAGCTAATTACATAAAATATGTCTCTAACAACTTGCATGGATATAGGTGCAGGTGCGTGTGTGGGTGAGGGTGCAGTATGGCAACATGGAAAGTTTTGAAAAAGTAGGACATGAGAGCATTGGGATACATTTATTAATTAATTATTAAATATATTTTATGTATATTACTAAGCATTTGTATTCATACATTAGAAAACAAATATCAATTAATAATTATTATTATTTCAAAATAAATTAGTAATTATTATATATATCACTCTTAAAATATATTTAAAAAATATTAATAAATGATGGAAGTGGAGAAGAGTGGGCAACAAATCCTTAAGTTAGTGGATATCACTCAATTATAAAAGGGAAAAACCGGGGGGGGGGGGGGGGGGGAAGCATTCGAAGTTGGCTTTCCAACAAAGTTTTAAAAACGAAATTAAAAAAAAATAATAATAATGCACTTGACTACCTGAAATATGCTACACATTGCCATCACAATTATATCACATGTTAGTCAACTAGCCCCACCCATATTCATTTCCCACCACACATATTTCCCACCCACAATGTCAGTTTCACCAAATAACCCGAAATTTTGGGTTGTGTTTTAAATTCCTTGATCTATTCTCATTTAGTCGGCTATTCCTCTCTCTCTCTCTCTCTCTCTCTCTCTCTCTGTGCACGTCATCGTGAAGAGTAGGCTAAGCTAGGTCAAAATCTTAAAGTCTTGAAGCTAAAAAACCTGTATAAAAAAAGGAAAATTGTGTGGGACGTGTGTGCAGCCAGGTCCAGGCCATAACCCGCATCCGACATAGGTGTAGCTACCGTGCCGCACTCGTGCTTCTCGGCTAAAACCTATATATACAGTTATACACACATCAGATTAGAAAACATTAAAAAGAATGAAGAAAGATAATGGAGTGAAAGTAGAGTAATGCCAGGGACACATAAAATGGCACCACTTGTGCCACAACTCATCTACCTCTCACCACGTGAGCAAGTTGTGACTCAAGTTGTGCCATTATATATTTCCCTAGCATTACTCACGAAAGAATAATGCATGACTGAAGTTGATGGTACTTTAGTAAACCACATAATTAGGGAGTCACTCAAGTTAATAATACATAAACCACTGACCCTAGCCAAATGGAATGTGAGCTTTGTACAAATCACTTGACCTATATATATATATATATATATTATTTCAATAATTAATACTAAAAACCCTTCAACAAATATTTAGCAAGACTGAAACCCTTGGAAGCACCTACATGGATATGGGAGTGGGTGCGATATGGCAACTTGGCAAGTTTTTACAATGTAAGAAATGAGTGTAGCAGGATATGTTTATTAATTAATTATTAAATATATTTTATTTGTACTTTCTATATATTGCTAGGCATTTTTTTTCATATATCGGTAAACATATATCAATTAATAATTATTATTATAAAATCAATTAATAATTATTATATGTATCACTCTAAAAGTGTATACTAAAAAAATTAATAAATGATGTAAGTGGAGAAGAGTGGGTCACAAATCCATAATTTAGTGGATACCACTTAATTATAAAAATGAAAAAAAAAAGGGGGGGGGGGGGGGGTTGGGGGAGCATGTAAAGTTGGCATCCCTACAAAGTATAAAAAATTAAATGACCAAAAAAAAAAAAAAAAAAAAAAACAATGCACTTGACTATTTGAAATATGCTACACGTTCCCATCACAATTATACTACATGTTAGGCAATATGCCCCACCCATATTCATTTCCCACCACTCATATGCAACAATTTTCCCACCCAACACATCACTTTTGCCCAATAACTTGATATTTTGGATTGTGTTTCAAATTTATTCATCTATTCTCATTTAGCCGGCTATTCCTGTGTGCGTGTGCGCGCGCGTGTCACTATGTAAAGCAAGATAAACTAGGTCAAAAGCATCATGAGTTGAAGCTTAAAAACTTGTATAAAAAAAGATAATCGTGTCGGATGTGTGTGCAGCCACGTCCACTCCACACCCCGCATCCGACACGAGTGCAGCTACCATGCTACACTCGTGCTTCCCTACTAAAACTAATATATCCAGATACACGCATCATATTAAAAAAAAAAAAAAAAAAAAAAAAAAGAAGAAGAAGAAGAAAGATAATTAAGTCAAGGAAGTGTAATGCTAGGGACAAATAAAATGGCACAACTTATACCACAACTCACCACGTGAGCGTGTTGCAGTACAAGTTGTGCCATTTTTTGTTTCCATAGCATTACTCGTGAAAGAATAACACATGACTAAGGTTGATAGTACTTTAGTAAACCACAACATTAGGGATTCACTCTAGTTAATAATTCATAAACCACAAACCCAAGCCAAAAGGAATGTGAGCTTTGTACAAATCTCTTGATCTCCAATTTAACAAATAACATAATCAACATTTTTAATTGACAGTTCTCATTGAAGAAACTAATTTCCAATCATTGGCTATGACATCAGTTAAATAGTATTAAATTGAGTCTACCCAAGCATTCAGTGATATCCTTACTCCCATCAACCATAACAGGTTTAGATTGGCTGAAATCAAAAACATGTATTTTATGATGTGATTTAATCAAATTTAATTGCAAAAATAAATATTATTATAAATTTGAAAAATATTTTTAATACGCTAGACCTAAATATATATATATATATATATATTATTTAAAAAATTAATAGTAAAAATCATTCAACAAATATTTAGCGAGACTGAAAACCTAGGAAGCACCTGTGATAAGGCAAAAATGAATTGACCCCCTGCAAATTAATTAATTACCCAATTTAATTAATTAGTCAAATTACATGCAATAGCGTGGTAGCACAAACAAATCACCAAATAACTTAATGTAGTGGAAAATAAATTTGATACAGGTGATTTGTTTACAAATGGGGAAAATCATCAGGCAAAATCCCACCAGGTGATTTTAAGGTCACCACTCCTAAGAATTCACTATTATTAATCACAAGCGGTAACAAGTATAAGAAATCTTACCAAACCCTTTGGCCTATTCAGAAATAACAACCTACTGTTGAACCCTTACCCCAATTCTCAATTAGACTTGTATTGTAGTAGTAATCTTTTCGTTCAATGCACGAATCCCAGTACATGACTAACCAATGATGCACGAATCCCAGTACGTGACTAACTCCATCAACTTGAAGAAGATGTTGGCTGCAAAATTCTTCACTTCATCAATAATGAAGATCAAAAAGCTCCTTGGTCACAAAACCCTTGGCATAAAGATGCAGTAGCTTCTTCAGAGAAAATGATGAACTAGGGCCGTTTTTGCATGTATTATTTTTGCATCTTGTCACTCAATGCATGCTCGACGGCCTTTAAAATAATCCTTATATATGTCTAAGGTTGTGAGAAAAAAAACCCTACACAAATACATAGGAATCTGCGTGTAATCAAATTTGAAAAGTCTGATTCTGTAATTCTCGATAGATACAACTTGGGTCGCGAATCTGTCGAGCTTCAATAGTAATTCTCAATAGAAATGATTCTGCCGTGACTTTTGTCAAATTTTAATAAACAACACTTTCTTCACTTGTTTCTTGATCAAATCTTCATGACTTTAATACTTGACTTGAACAATAAGTTTTTTGAAATCTTAAACTCATTCTAGATATACCCAATTACAAGTAAACTGCTAGCTAATTACATAAAATATGTCTCTAACAACTTGCATGGATATAGGTGCAGGTGCGAGTGTGGGTGAGGGTGCGGTATGGCAACATGGAAAGTTTTGAAAAAGTAGGACATGAGAGCATTAGGATACGTTTATTAATTAATTATGAAATATATTTTATGTATATTACTAAGCATTTTTATTCATATATTGGAAAACATATATCAATTAATAATAATTATTATTTCAAAATCAATTAGTAATTATTATATATATCACTCTTAAAATATATTTAAAAAATATTAATTAATGATGGAAGTGGAGAAGAGTGGGCCACAAATCCTTAAGTTAGTGGATATCACTCAATTATGAAAGGGAAAAATGGGGGGGGGGGGGGGGGGAGGGGGAAGCATTCAAAGTTGGCATTCCAACAAAGTTTTAAAAATTAAATAAAATAATAATAATAATAACAATAATAATAATAATAATAATGCACTTGACTACCTAAAATATGCTACACATTGCCATCACAATTATACCACATGTTAGTCAACTTGCCCCACCCATATTCATTTCCCACCACACATATTTGCCACACACAATGTCAGTTTCACCAAATAACCTGAAATTTTGGGTTGTGTTTTAAATTCCTTGTTCTATTCTCATTTAGTTGGCTATTCCTCTCTCTCTCTCTCTCTCTCTCTCTCTCTCTCTCTCTGGCTCCATGTGCATGTCATCGTGAAGAGTAGGCTAAGCTAGGTCAAAAGCTTAAAATCTTGAAGCTAAAAAACATGTATCAAAAAAAGAAAATTGTGTGGGACGTGTGTGCAGCCAGGTCCAGGCCACAACTCGCATCCAACACAGGTGTGGCTACCATGCCATACTCGTGCTTCTCGGCTAAAACCTATATATACAGTTATACACACATCATATTAGAAAACATTAAAAAAAATGAAGAAAGATAATGGAGTGAAAGAAGAGTAATGCTAGGGACACATAAAATGGCACAACTTGTGCCACAACTCACCTGTCACTCACCACGTGAGCGAGTTGTGACTCAAGTTGTGCCATTATATATTTCCCTAGCACTACTCACGAAAGAATAATGCATGACTAAAGTTGATGGTACTTTAGTAAACCACATAATTAGGGAGTCACTCAAGTTAATAATACATAAACCACAAACCCTAGCCAAATGGAATGTCAGCTTTGTACAAATCACTTGACCTATATATATATATATATATATATATGTATGTATATATCTATTATTTCAATAATTAATAGTGCAAATATCTAGCCCACATGTAGCAATTTTAGAACACATGTTGTGCTTATGCCACACCTAATACACAAGAGCCCAAACCAAGGCCCTTTATAAATGTAAACCTTAAACCCATAAAAAGAATATTCCTTAGTAAGTAACACGAAGGACAATAAAATAAAACCCAAAATTACAAGAGGAAAAACCAATACCCTGGCTACTACTATTGAAACATCCTTCAACTAAAGTGATATTCTTTGTTTGTCCTAACCCCTAATTGATAAATCTTTGAAACAAGCAGAGCTAGTACTTTTTTTTTTTTTTTTTTTTGATATTTACGTGAAATGTTCATTAAACTGAAAACAGAAGTACAACTGAGAGAGCATACAATAACTGGGAGAAAGACAACAAACAAACTACACCCCACTCTCCCCAATGAACTCGAGAGCCCAACACTTATCTTGTGTTTGCATATTAAAGTTTTAAGTTTTCTTTCCTTGGGCTCCTTTAGCAACCCTTTTTAAAAGCCCTCTCTACGGGCATAAAGGGGAATAGGTGAGCTCATTAAAAGGAGAGGGGTTATTTGTGGGAAACGGGCTGGGTGAACATTGGGCCTCAGATGCAAACAAAGGAGAGCCCAAAACCGGGGCCTTGACAATTACATTCTTACCCTTCACAGAAGAACCATGGGAATCACGGGAATGCACAGCAGAGGAGGGCGCTGGGCTCAAGGTGTTGTTGGAGCTTGTGAGATTTGACAGAGCTATTGAGTGCTTAAGCTCCGGACCCAGCCACGCCTGACTAGCAACCACCGGAATCTGAACACCGGTGACTGCCTTCGATCTTTCCTCCTCCGACCCGCCACAGCAAGCCACTCTATGATTCTTAAAACTCTCCAAGAAATCCTTGCTTTTTCTAATCCAGCCCCCAGAATACCTGAGGCAAACAGTCTCACCAAGACCCAGAAATCCACAAATAAAACAAAAAAGTAGAAGCCGCTCCATTTGAAACCCAGACTTGAACCCAACCTGGAAAGCCATTATTCCCATATCTACAAGCGTTTGATCAAAACCAACAACCAAGCAGTTCTTTGAGAGAACTTGAAGGCTCGCACGCACACCCCGTGAAGGCCGATCGCGAGGTTGGGAAGGAGAAAACTTCAAACCCTTCTGTAACGAGATGTAGAAGCCGAAAACCCCCAGAGAAATTTTGATCCAAGATGCTGATGGAGTTGAATCAAACCTTAAAAGCTACTGAGACTAAAGAAACCATATAGACAGAGGCAGAGAAGACTTGTACTAGGCAAGAGGCAAAAGCTTCTACTGAGGGAGAGAGAAAACTTTCTCTCTCCTACAAGCCGTAGGAGAGAGAAAGAGCTTGAAACTCTGTAGAGCTAGTACTTCATTCATAATGGACTGAAGAATTTTAGAAGTTGCACACCGTAATTAATCAAGGTCCGAGTCCTGGTCCTAGTTCAACTTCTTGACATTGGTTCATTCCAATAATATCATAGTTATAAGTTATAAAATATATAATTTATTTTACTTATAAATTGCAATGCACTAGAATGAAATTCTAATTCTAATTATGGTCTCAATTACTTGTTGTAGATGCTCATCTTAGGTGGGTCAGACACTACATCTATTAACTTGAATTGGCTCCTGTCTTTATTATTAAACAACCAACATGCTTTAAAGCATGCCCAAGAAGAGCTCGATCTCAAAGTAGGAAGAGAAAGATGGGCGGAAGAGCATGATATAAATGACCTTGTTTACCTCCAAGCCATAATCAAGGAATCCCTGCGCTTATACCCTCCAGTCCCTCTGTCTGTCCCACACGAGGCAATGGAAGATTGTCATGTATGTGACTATTACATTCCAAAGGGTACTTATTTGTTTGTAAATGTGTGGAAGTTGCATCGAGACCCAAGAGTTTGGGAGAACCCTAAAGAGCTTTTGCCAGAGAGGTTCCTCACAAGCCATGCAAATGTAGATGTTTTAGGTCAACATTTTGAGTTCATAACTTTTGGTTCTGGCAAACGATCTTGCCCTGGTTCAAAATTTGCCTTTCAAGTGTCACATTTGACACTAGCTCGCTTGGTTCAGGGATTTGAGTTTCAAACACCATTGAATATGCCAGTGGACATGACTGAAGGCCTAAGCATTAACTTGCCCAGAGCAACTCCTTTTGAAGTTCTCCTCACTCCACGCCTTTCTTCCAAACTCTATCAAATCTAGACAAATATACAAACAATGCTTGCCCAAAGTATCTGTAGAATGCACCTTATTTTGAAATTAGTTTGCCTTTACATCTTTCTATTTTTCTTGAATGCAATCAATAAATTGGGTTTGCTTCATGAAATGCTATAAATTTTGAAAGTTCACTTAGTGTGTAAAACACTAGTGAATGTTTAGACCCTCAATTTCAAAATAACCAACACAATCTTATACCCAAACAATATATGTGCGGAATGATAAGTACAAGCTATACCCAAATAAACAATCTACTCTAAACCATAATTAATCACATCTATAACAGCAATTAAAAGGCAAGAGTAAGGGTTAGAGAGTGTTCGGGGGCCTTTTTTCGGAGCTCGGTTAAGTGTTGTCTGCTAAAGGGGTGACCTTGCTAGGCCCGAATTGTGTTTGGGGAGTTACATCTAGAACTCAACATTGGGCCACATGGTCCAATGGCTACCAACATACTTTTAAGCCTACAAAACCATTAAAGACAAAGTCTAACAATCATGATAATAGTTTAATAAATATATAATATGCGTTTGATATAATAGCTTTGATTAGTAGTTGTAATAGTAGTTGGAATAAAGTAATTGTTAAGGACATATTTTGTGTAATTGGCTAATCCTTTGACAAAACGCACTTTACTTGTATTTGGGTAGATCTAGGATGTGTTTAATACTTTAAGGAACATGTTGTTCAAGTCTAGTATTAAAGCCATGAAGATTAGACCAAGAAACAAGTGAAGAAAAGGTGTTTATTAAAGCTGGACAGATAGCTCGACACCTGTGGATAGATAGCTCAACACCTTCTCGATAGCTGGCTATCTATCGAGCTTTTAAGGTGTTTCTTATCGCAATCTCGACACCTTCTCGACAGCTTGTGGATCGATCGAGAAAGCTCCTGTCCCCTCGACAGCTTCTCGACACCTCCTCGACACCTAGCTATCTGTCGAGGTTTAATAAATCTCAACACCTTTCAATCGATCGAGATATCTATCGACGTTACGAGAATTCAGATTTCCAGATCTGATTTTTGGGCCAGGCTTATGTATTTGTGCACGGTTTCTTTTCTCACAACCTTAGACCTATATAAGGCTTATTTTAGAGGCCGTCACATAAGAGAATACAAGGAGAACATAAGCAAAAGGTGATCGATGCCTTATTCTCTCTGAAAGAAGCTACTGCGTCTTTGCGCCTTAGGGTTTTGTAACCAAGTGCTTCTTGATCTTCATTCTTGATGAAGTGAAGAACTTTGCCGCCAACAATCTTCTTCTAGTTGGTGATTTAAGTCGCGTACTAGGATCCGCGCAATTAGTTAGTTACGTACTGAGATTCGTGCATCAACAAAAAGGATGGCGTTCATATATTGAAGAGTTCAGAGGTTCTGAAGCGGTAGAAGGTTTCTGCTGTGAGTTCATCTTCGGGGATTGTAGAGTCTAGGGACAAAGGTTTTGTACTAGATCTGAAACTTCTCTTTACTATAGCGGATTGCTTTTTGGGAAGGTTTCCTCCAGGTTTTTTTTACTGTGAAACTGGTTGGTTTCATTGGTTTTCCTGGGTCATCATATCTTGTCTTATTTACTTTTCCGCTGCATTTATTATTGACATGATATTGATGTTTATTTGTTTTAACAAGTTTTATTGATAATAAATCTAATTAACAACTTGGATTTAAAACTTGTTAATTCTATCAACTAGGGTCTAAATTTCCCAAAAGTAATATGTACTTAAATGTGAAGTAATCATATACTCAATGATGTAAATTTAAAGAAATGGAAGCAAAGTCACTTATCGTTGTATAGTTTGTCGCTCCAACTGTGTAGCATCAGTGAGTTGATAGGATTCCAGCAGAATGACTCTAGTAGTGGAGAGGTAGTTTGCCATGATAACTTCAAGATTGAAGGGAAAAATGGGTGCAACTAAAGAGAGAGAGAGTATGTCCAGCTGTGTGCAGAGGCTGGTTAAGCTTACCCCTCTTATTATGCACTTAAATGAGTTTCCCCTTTGACAACGCTCTTTTAGATATTCTGGAGTTATGAATAGTATTGCCTTCCATGGGAAAGGCTATTGTAAAATAGGTTTGTGCCTTCCATGAGAAGGACTTTTGTAAGGAGTATTTGTGCCTTCTTAGAGAAGGGCTTTGATATGAGATCTTGGTACCTTCTAGTAGAATGACTCTAGCAGTAGAGAGGCAGTTTGCCATGATAACTTCAAAATTGAAGGGAAAAAATGGGTGCAACTGAAGGGAGAGAGAGTATGTCTAGCTGTGTGCAGAGGCTAGTTAAGCTTGCCCTTCTTATCATGCACTTTAATGAGTTTCCCCCTTTGACATCGCTCTTTTAGATATTCTAGAGCTATGAATAGTATTGCCTTTCATGGGAAGGGCTTTTGTATAATAGGTTTGTGCCTTCCATAAGAAGGTCTTTTGTAAGAAGTATTTGTGCCTTCTTAGAGAAGGGCTTTGATATGAGATCTTGGTGCCTTCTAGTAGAAGGGCTTTAGTATTAGAAGTTCATATCTTCCATGAGAAGGGCTTTTATAAGAGGGGTAGAGAAGAGTATTGAGATGTGTTTATGGGTAGCAAAATAGTAGAATTTCATAATGGAAGAGTATGAGAATGAAGCTTAGAAGAGTTGTGGTGTGTTATATGTAATGATGTAGTAAGTGTGTATAGGAATGTGTGAGAGAAATGGAGAGAGAGATGTTTAGAGATATGGGCAGCAAGATAGATATATTTTCTGAATATGGAGAGTGAGAAAATGGGTATAACAGAGTAATGGTGTTGTAGTGTGTTTAGCAATGCTACTGAGATTTTCTGCTGGAGGATGGATGAGGACTTGTGATGGGCATTTATGAGCTAAGGGCTGAAGAGTTTAGTTCCTAATTTGGAAACTAAAAACTTAGAAGCTCAATACTTCATTAAGAGCCTAAGAAGATAATTAAAGGGAGAGAGAATAGAGAAGTTTATGAGGGAGTTGTTCTTCTCCATTGATGTGTTTTAGTATGTTGATGAGGGGTTCCATTTGTAGCTGAGTTTAAGGGGGTTTTAGGAAAGAATCTCAACCAAAATCTGTCCCAATCAGCAATAAATCTTTAGAAAATCCATCTTAAGATTTGGCCAAAAATGGTATGTTTAGTTTTAAGGTATTCTTGCTATTTTGGGTAAGAGGTGTTGGGGAAGGAGTAGCAGAAAAGGAAAGTTTTTTTAGCAAGAAAAGATAGTTACTTTAGTTGGTTTTGATTTTTAGCCAAATAAGGAAAATTAGTAATTTCAAGGCTGCAGGATCAGTTGTTACATCTGTTCTGAAAAAGCTGTCCTAGCTGTCAGGAAAAGTTGTTACAACTGTCTGTCATAAGATAGCTGCTACTTGGGGCAGAAGCGGATGTGGTCAGATGTCAAGCTACTGGGATTTCAACATTAAATGGCTAATGATGTCACTTCCAGCCAGTGTCAACTGCTGAACACACTACTGGTGTTCTGTTGGTAATGTTTCCCTTTTTGGGTGTTTGTGTTTTTGGTCCAAGGTTCTATTACAACATGTTTTTAGTAAGTAATTGAACGATTGGTTGATAGTTAATAACGTTTTAGAGATCCAGTTAAGGTCTCATTGTGTTGTGACTTTATCTTAGTGAGCAAGAAAAGCATTTAATGCTTTGCTCTAGCAGCTGGCAGAGGAATATTTGGTCTGATTGTAGCAGATAGGAGTTGGATATTAGAGATATCATGAATATTATATATATATATATATATATATGGAGATTAGAGATAGCCAATCAGATTAGGTCATGTGTCTGAGTTGGATTTTAACTAAAAGTAGTAATGTAGTTTATGTAGAATAATATAATGAAATTTCTAAACTTGTATAGGAACAGCTGGAGGTTGAATGAATAGTTATTTTCTTAGCATTTAGATGGCTGGAGATATAAAGAATTTGTCATATGATGAATGTTAAGTTTTAGAAAAAGAGCAATGAGGAGTTTTATCATCTTAAGTGCTATGTGATAAAAGATACTTACCATATGTTATCCACTACACATGAACTCGTCAGAGTTTAGAGAGTTAGAGAAAACACGTCAAGCAACATGTTTGTTTTATCAACTTTAAACCGCTGGAGCTTTACTGAACATACCTCTTGACCTTCCAAGCCACAACTCCCAAGGTTTCCCCAAAGAGACTTATGAGCTTGGATCATAAGCCGAAGATAAGATGTTGTACCTTGAGTTTTGTTGTCATTTTGTATAAATATGGGCTCTTGTTGAAGAAGCCGCTTGCCATGAGTGTAAGAGAGGTAATATGGGCTGTGAGCTTTGATTCATTGCTTGTGCCCGATCCATATGTTGATGTTGATGATGTCATGGGGTTATGATCCCAATTAATGAAGAGGAAATGTGAATCATAAATCCGCCTCTTGAAGTAAGGATCTTATGGACCATGTGATCCCGATCCATGAGATATAAGCTTATTTTGGGTTTTAAAGAGATTTACCCAAAAAATCAATAATATGTTGATGTGGCATGGGCTGCCAATGAAGTAATGCAATGTGAGGCGAAAAAAGAGTCCTCAACAGAGAGATGCAAACACAAAGATAACATTGACACGTGTTATCAAAGAGGAAACCAAAGAACTCGACGAAAAATCTCTCTGCCGCCCTCTAAACGATAAATGATCTACTAGAAAATTAGTTAGGATACATGAATAGCAATAGACCCTCCAAGCTTAATCTACTCGATACACCTAAGCCCTCCAAACTTCTTACTCCAACAAGGTTAAGCCTAGCCGTGTCTTCTCTAACTTTCTGTATCTCACAATAAGCTCATTGCATCAACCAAATGAATTGGTCTTCTCTGAACTACTTCCCTAGCACCAAATAACCTTCTCACTAATATGGGTATGGTAAGGTGAGGATTTGGCTAAGTATCCTCTCAAGGATATGACAATAGAGAGGGTGAGAGTAGAGAAATTTGGAGAATCAAATGTTTAAGATTATGGATGAGTCAATCTTGTTTTTCTCTATGGTTTATCTCTCAAAATTATCTCTGGAAGCTCTCTACATTTCGTGGGTATAAGGGTATTTATAGTAGGGTATGTGAGAAATGTGAAAAGTCATTTTTTTGCAAAACATAGGGTTCTGGCAACTCACTCATGACTGGGACAAGTCGTGAGTTTCAATCGCGAAATAATTGACTAGCCAAACTATCCTTTTTGTCCTGTAGTGCTTCAGTTGTCATGACCCTTCAACTTCCTGTATGCTTCACATGTGTGACACTTTGGCGAGTCATCAGTCGCGAGTCACTCGCGAGTTCCAGTCGCAAGAATGCTCTTGATTGCACACACACTTGAATTCTTCACACTCTCTCATACACAACCCTTACATAATTCCCACCTAAATACAGGTATCTAATTGCTAAATTTTAAGCAAATTTGACACGGAATAAAGCCAACACATGGTTGAATAAATTCAACCTTACAAATTTTATTACAAAAACCTCAAAACTAATGATAATTAATAGATGTGATTGATGAAACTTTCCTTTCAATAACATAGTAATAAATAAATAAATGTTGATTTGCTTCTTTTTTTTTTTTTTTAATATAATTGATGACACATTAGTTTGTATTTCTTCTCTACTATCAATGGGGACAAACAATTCAAATTTCAAAACGTTCACAATATCAAGCCAAAGCAAAAATCAATCTTAGACCTATCTATATTTATAATATATCATATGCTAACTATATAATAAAATTTGGATATCAAAAATTGTGTGGAGCCAAATGGATATACTCACTTTATCATGTGAACAAACTCCTCTTTAGTTTTATTGAAAATGATCCTCTCAATTTGGAATGGATTCATTTTATAAAGTTGTTATTTACAACTATGTTTTTATGTTAGTTTTAATTTCATGTCAAATTTGATTGTATTTTTGTTCAATCATTTCTCTGTATTTTTTGTGGGATTTAATGTAAGGTTTGTGTGTGAGAGTTTGGTGAAGATCTATGAAGAAGGAGATTTCACGAGTAACTCGCGACTGGCTCACGAGTGCCAACCCACAAAGGGCCATGTGAGAAGCACATGTTAGAATCTAAAAAGTCTCATGCTAAGCTGGATTTCGTGAGTCACTCTGCGACTCAGGCCAAGTCACGAGTAACCCGCGAAACTCACTGCTTGGAACTTTTTAAAGTGTGTTTATCTCATACCTTTATCAACCTTATATAAGCCCTCATTACCCACGAAATTGTAAGGAGTTTTTCCAAGGAACTTTTGAGAAAGAAAACCCTAGCTACACACTTAAGAGTTAGAGATTGTATACCCACAATCATCTACACTATTTCTCTAAAGTTTTCCTCTACTTCTACGTCTCCATCTTAGCTTAAACATTTACCTCACCCAATCTGAGTGTTAAGAGAAGTTTTGGTGCATATGGGAAGTATTGGAAGAAGCCATCGATTGGCGAATGCAATTTGGAGCTAATTGTGGGATTTGGATAACTAGTGAAGACATGACTCCATGAAGCCTGTTGGTAGTTGGAACTTGGAGGGTTAAGATACATTAGGTAGATTAGGCTTGAAGTGTCTTTTTGATATTTGTGTACTCCAACTTTATTCACTAATGGATCAATTTCCGCCTAAAGGACTGTGGAGAGATTTTTCACTGAGTACTTCGGTTTCCTCTTTGATAATACATTTCAGTGTTATCTTGTATTTGCATCTCTCTTCCCATACTCTTTAAACTTTATATTCGTTGTTGTTGCTTGTAGTTATGGCTTAAAGAGTAGTTTTGGTTATTGCTTATCATTTACTCTTGTTCTGCACTTAAATAAGTTAGAGTAAAAGCAATCAAGCCGTGTTTTTAAAATTTGTGATCTAAATAAGCTATAGTATTTCACACTATTTAAGCCTTCATATTTTATTGTTCAAATTAAATTTTACAAATCTAAAAAAGTACAAAGTGTCACATCATTACAATTTAAAATGACATGACAGTCTATACAATATTATATCTACAAAATAAAATTTTAATCGTAAAATAAATGAAATGGAGAAAACTTTAAATGGAAAGGATTATGTTCCTTACTTTTCATACTTAACATTGTCATACAATGTGCTTCGTCATGTGTCTCACTCTACAAGTATATTAAAATTACTAAGATAGTCTACTATATGTGATACAGCATTAATAAAGTTTCAAAATTTCTAAAAATTAAAATTCTATTACTACAATTGAATAGACCCCATATTTGAGTGCCAAATTACAATTTATCATGTTATTTAATCTATTCATCAAATAGACATACTATGGTAGTATGGTATGCTTCGTCATGTTTCTCACTCTAACACTGTCATACAATGTGCTTATATGTAATATATTAAAACAAAGAAGTTCAACAAAGGATTGAAATCAAATTCTAATTGTTCTCTTATTTTGTTTCAAATGCTAGCTATTCTAATTAAATTTTGCAAGAATTCTAATTTTGCACCAAGTGTCCCTACCAATCTATTTCAATTTTGCAAGCACTCTAGTTCAACAAAGAAGTTTATTACTCTTATTTCCAACTAATTTAAAATTCCATTTGAAACTATTTCCAACCAATTTGAAACTACAAACTCAATTTGGCCATTCAAAAGGTTTTGGATGTATTCCAACCATTTTAGAAGTTTTGAAATATTTTGGAAATTTTAGAGGTTTCAATGATATTTTGGCCAATTTGGTGGATTTGGGCATATTCCAATCATCCTAGAGGTTTTTGAAGGATATTTTTGTCATTTTGGAGGTTTACAGTGTATTTCATTCATCTTTTTGGAAATTTCCAAGATATTTTAATCATTTTAGAAGTTTTTGGTATATTTCAATCATTATAAATGAATGTTTCCGCAAGTATTTTTACATTTAAAGGTTTGAATGATATTTTGATCAATTAGAAGGTTTTAGGTATATTTTGTCATATTTGAGGTTTTAGAACTATTTTGGTCATTTTGAAGGCTTTGTGTGTATTTTGATCATTTTAAAAGTTTTATAAATATTGGGTCATTTTGGAAGTTCTGGGTATATTTTGATTATTGTCAATGTTTATGGAGGTATTTTGGTTGTTTAGAGGTTTTAGGAGTATTGGAAGGTTTTGATGTATTTAGGGCAATGCTGATTTTTTTTAAAGGTGTATTTTGGCTATTTTAAAAGTTTCTAAAGTATTTTTGATATTTTAAAAGTTTTAGTATATTCAGATATTATTGTGGTGGTTGTGAATTTTGGTCATACATACATAATTGATTAGATAAAAATGTCTATCGGGTTTTATCTTAAATAATTGGGCTGTATTGTGTATGGGTAATTAATAGTATATAGTTTTTTTTTTTTTTTGCCAAAATGTAAAACTGACCCTTTAAATTTCACATTTTATCAATTCAGTTCTTTAGAGCATCTCCAATGGCTTCTTCAAAGCCAAATTTAGAGCATCAGTCCCCCCAAATCTACTCCAACAACTTGTCTATCTTTATTTTTTAGAGTAGAGTTGCTACAATGCTTCTCTATAAGTAGAGAACACTGTAGCTTTTACTATTCATCTTTCAAATATTTTTTTCTATTATAATAATTAGGTATTGAATAAAAAAAAATGTTGGAAGATGTGTTGTTGTTAAAAAAATAATAAATAATGAATAAAGAAATAATATTTAAATGAGATAGAGAATGGGATAGAGAATCTGTTGGAAAGTATATTTGAAAAAGTGAATAGTTAAAGATAAAAATCACTGTTCATTCTCCAAATAGCACAAAAATTTGAAGAATCTGCTGATGATGCTATTAAGTTTCAGTTTTGTCATTTAAATTTTCTAAATTTCAAATATAGTCAATTCAATCATTTGATGGTGTATGAAAAACACCAAGCTGATTTCTCGTCCATATGGCCGTCCATAACAACGTACCAAGTGGAAAAATAAGTGGCTATAACATTCGTCCTTCATTCACTCATCCAAGGGAGGAGGAACTAGCAGCGAACCTCGTCCGTCCTTAGTGATGGACGAGTAAGGTTCACCAAGAGTTATGTCGTTTGAATCAAACATCTGTTCATTGTTGAACACAGGTTTCGATAAGGTGACTCCCAAGACAGTTATGGAAGTTACCCTCAGAATTCTCCAAACCCTACGATGATAGGAGAAATAACTGTCAAGCTAACACTATATAAGGACCCTTCTACGCAGAGGTATGGGTAACGGGATATTCTAAAAAAAATTGGTGAAGTCTTTGAAGTGCTTTCTTTTCTACTTCAATCCACTAACTTTACCATCAGAGGATTTTTGGCCGGCCTTCACTGGTCTCCTCTGATTTCTTGTTTGTTATTTTCAAGATTTTTGCTCATTGATCATTAATGCCCGGAAATTTTAGCCCACTGATTCATTGACCTCATCAGTTGGCGCCGTCTGTGGGAAAGATAGAATTTTTTACGTTTGAATTTCACCATTGAATTCTACAATTTCTTTCTCCGACAAAAGGCTGAAATGGTCCGGACAAGATCGAAGGCCACTAGCCCAGCCCCTCAACAGAGCAAAGACGCATCAAGCAACCCCCATCGTGATCGCCAATCTGCACTAGTTATGCTGGCATCTTCTGTCCAACATATGCACTCTTTGGCGGCTGCGATGGCAGAGTTAACTCGCCAGAATCAAGAACTACGGAGAGAAGTTAATTTAAGAAGGCAGACACATACAAAGCATGAAGAAAAAGGGCAAACTCGGAGTCAAGAGGACAGAGAGAACTTTCAACATGGGAGTCAATCAAGAGGTACCACCTCGCGAAGGGTACCCCATTTGGAAAAAGAGTTGGATCAGATGAAAAAGGCCATGGACGAAATGAAGGAAAATATAAGGAGGGTGAACCCAGTAGAGGATTTGGTTCATAGAACTGATTCTCCTTTCACGGCTTCCATCAATGGCCATCCCCTACCACCAAAGTTTAAAATGCCTTCTTTAGATTCATACGATAGGAATCGAGATCCTTTTAACCACATTGCCACCTTCAAGACCACTATGCATCTTCAAAGAGTTCTAGACGAGATAATGTGCAGAGCCTTTCCTACCACTCTCAAGGGTCCAGCCAGAGTGTGGTTCAGCAAATTACCCCCAAACTCAGTAAGTTCTTTTGAGGAATTAAGCAATTTGTTTGTCAATAACTTCATAGGGGGTCAGCGACACAAGCGTTCTACTTCCAGTCTGTTGACAATAGAACAGGGGGAAAACGAGAGTTTGTGGTCGTTTATCACTCGATTCAATAGGGAAGCCTTGACAGTGGACGAGATGGACGACAAATTGCTGTTAGCAGCTTTCCACAACGGAGTCCATTCAGATTTGTTCATCCACAAACTTTATGAGCAAGAGCCACAAACCATGGCGGAGCTCGTCCATTCAACGCAAAACTTCATGAATGCAAAAGATGCGATTATAGCTAAGAAAAGAAAGAGGACAGAAAAATGGAAGCGCATCCCGCTCGTCACTCTGAGCAAGCCCCTTGTCCAAAGAAGGGGCGAATAGAAGATAAGAGAGACCGAGATAGCAAGAAACCAGGCTCTTCAACGCGGAATCAACAATACACTCCTTTGAACGTACCACTCAAGCAAGTCCTTATGCAAATTAAGGACGAGCCTTCTTTGAAGTGGCCAAAGAAGATGAAGGGAGATCCCAACAAGCGTAATAGGAACAAGTATTGTCGCTTCCACAGATATCATGGACATGATACGGACGAATGCTTTGATTTAAAACAGCAGATTGAAAATCTAATTAGGCAAGGGAAGCTGAGAAATTTCCTTAGACGAGACTAGAAGGACGAGAAGCTGAAGGGGAAGGTAGAGGAATCGTCACGACCACCGCTTGGAGAGATAAGAGTCATCGTAGGGGGAAACGTAACAGGATAGTCGTCGAAATCAAAGAAGGCATACCTAAAAGTAGTGCAGAGCGTCCAACTCTCTAGACGATCACTGAGAGCAAGGACCACGGACGAACAGGCAGTCACTTTCACGGACGAGGATTCCGAGAGAATCCATCACCCTCATGACGATGCCATTGTCATCACCCTCCTTATTGCTGACTACAAAACTAGAAGGGTGCTAGTAGACAATGGGAGCTCGGCTGATATTTTGTATTATCCAGCCTTTCAGCAGATGAGGTTGGGACGAGATTAGCCTTGTCAAGCAAGCTCTCCTCTAGTGGGATTTAGTGGGATGAAGGTACAACCTGTAGGCACTATTTCTTTACCGGTGACAGTAAGGGCATACCCGTAACAAATCACCAAGGATGTGAACTTCCTTGTGGTAGATTGTCCATCCTCCTACAATGCCATAATCGGAAGGCCGACTCTAAACAGTTGGAAGGCGGTCACATCTACCTACCACTTGTCAGTGAAGTTCCCAACAGAACATGGAGTGGGGCAAGTACAAGGAGACCAATTGGTAGCAAGAGAATGTTATCTGGCCATGCTGGCCATGGATGAGCAAATCCAAACCATGAATATTGAAGAAAAGAAAATTATTGCAGAGCCCGTTGAAGCGTTGGAAGATGTTTCCCTAGACGAGTATTATCCAGAAAGGTGTACCAAGGTTGAAGCAGACCTGAGAGATGAGGTTAAGAAGGACCGCGTCCATTTTTTGAAGAAAAGTGTTGATCTATTTGCTTGGAGTAACGAAGACATGCCAGGTATAGATCCCAGCGTTATTACTCACTGTTTGAATGTCGATCCTTCCTCTAAGCCAGTGCGACAGAAGAAAAGGGTGTTCGCCCCAGAAAGAGATGCCGCTATTAAAGACGAAGTACAAAAGCTGATGACCGCGAAATTTATACGGGAAGTATACTATCCCCAATGGTTGGCCAATGTAGTAATGGTGAAAAAGGCGAACGGCAAGTGGAGGATGTGTGTGGATTTTACTAATTTAAATAAAGCTTGCCCCAAGGACAGTTACCCACTGCCACGTATTGACCAACTGGTGGATTCTACTGCAGACCACAAACTACTAAGTTTTATGGATGCTTTCTCGGGATACAACCAAATAAAGATGGACGAAGCAGACTAAGAGAAGACATCCTTTGTCACCAGTCAGGGATTGTTTTGTTATGAAGTAATGCCCATTGGCTTGAAAAATGCTGAAGCAACATACCAACGACTAGTTAACCACATGTTTTGTCCACAGATCGGGCGGAATGTGGAGGCCTACGTCGACGACATGCTGGTGAAAAGTCAGGATGAGGACGGACATCTGGATGACTTGAAGGAGACATTTGACACGTTAAGGCAGTACCACATGAAGTTAAACCCTAACAAATGTGCTTTCGGAGTGTCGTCAGGGAAATTCCTTGGATTTATGGTCTCCAATAGAGGAATCGAGGCGAACCCTGAAAAAATTTGAGCAATACTGGACATGAAGCCTCCATGCAATGTTAAAGAAGTCCAATCCCTCACCGGGCGAGTTGCTGCCCTCAACAAGTTTGTTTCTAAAGCTACTGACAAGTGTTTACCATTTTTCAAAGTTTTAAAGAAAGCATTTGAGTGGACGGACGAGTGCCAGAGAGCCTTTCAGGACTTGAAAATGTATCTCATTATGGCTCCATTGCTGAGTCCGTCCATGACAAGAGAGGAGTTATTTTTATACCTGGCAGTAACCCCGCACGCCGTGAGCTCAGCATTGATAAGAGAGGAAGGGAAAATACAAAAGCCAGTATACTATACGCGTAGAGCATTGAAGGGAGGGGAAGGACGATATCCCCTAATGAAGAAGTTGGCTTTTGCACTAGTAACAGCCTCTAGAAAACTAAGGCATTACTTCCAGGCTCATGTCATCAACGTCATGACGAATCACCCACTCAAAAAGGCAATGAACAAATTGGAGGCTGCAAGACGATTGGTTCAATGGGATATCGAGCTTAGTGAGTTCGACATAAAGTACCAACCTAGGCATGCCATCAAACCTCAGGCTCTGGCAGACTTTATTGCAGAGTTCACCCCTAGTCAAGACGATGTAAGTAAGATGGAAGGCAACCAGAAGTGGATCATCATTGTGGATGGATCGTCTACACAGCACGCCGGAGGGATAGGTGTGGTTTTGCAATCCCCAGAAGGGGATAAACTGAAACACAAAGTTCGCCTGCAGTACCAAGCAACCAATAATGAAGTTGAGTATGAAGCTCTTCTCAAAGGGTTAGAATTGGCTAAGTCCGTGGAAGCTAAGTCAATACTCGTCTTGGGAGATTCTCAGCTAATCATGGGCCAAGTGAATGGGATGTACAAGGCTAAGGAAGAACGAATGAGGAAGTATCTTAGTAAGGTGATGAGACTTATGAAAAAATTTGAGGAAATTGACTTCGTTCAAATCCCAAGGGAAGAGAATATGGAAGCAGATACCCTAGCTAAAGAAGCTTCGGCGAGTGAAGCCGTCGACAAATTTGATGAGATTCAGTATATGTCGAGTATAGACATCCCAGAAGTGCAACAAGTGCAGAGCAGTGGAAATTGGATGGCTCCAATTGTGTCATACTTAAAAGACGGACAACGTCCAGAAGGAAAAGACGAAGCAAGAAAGTTGAGGGTAAGGTCAACTAAGTATGTTCTTCTGGACGAGACACTGTACAAAAGAGGCTTTTCCCAGCCTTATCTCCGGTGTCTGGCTCCAGATGAAGTAAACTATATACTCAGAGAAATTCATGAAGGAGCCTGTGGCAATCACTTGGGAGCTAGATCACTCGTCCACAAAGTCGTCCGTGCAAGATATTATTGGCCGAACATGCAAGCTGACGCTAAGGCCTATGTCAAGGTTTGCAACCAATGCCAGCGGTTTAGCAACGTCCCCAGACAACCATCAGAATACCTAACCCCAATAACAGCCCCATGGCCTTTTGCACAATGGGGACTAGATATTCTAGGCCTTTTTCCAATAGGTGTGAGGCAAATGAGATTTCTTGTGGTTGGTATCGATTATTTCACCAAGTGGGTAGAGGCAGAACCTTTAGCTAATATCACACAACAAAATTTCAAGAACTTCGTATGGAAGAATATTGTGTGCAAGTTTGGCATGCCCAGGGTATTGGTATCTGATAATGGACGACAATTCAACAATGCACTCTTTAAAGATTTTTGCATACACTTCGGGATTCAGAATCACTACTCCTCACCCGCCCGCCCACAAGCAAATGGCCAAGCTGAAGTTGCAAACCAATCCTTGTTAAAAATAATCAAGACTCGGCTTGAGGGGGCAAAGGAAGTATGGCCAGACGAGTTACCAGGTGTTCTATGGGCATATAGGACGACAGCAAGAACTCTGACAGGAGAAACTCCTTTCAAGTTAGCTTATGGAGCTGAAGCAGTCATACCCGCAGAAGTGCACGTGACAATCATAGGGTGACAACCTATCAGGATAAAGATAATGAAGAACAACTCCGTTTGAACCTCGATCTAATAGGCGAGGTGAGGATGAATGCTGAATAAAGAATGGCAAGGTATAAGAACCTGATGGCTAGGCAATATGACGCAATGGTAAAGCCAAGGCGATTCAACATAGGGGACCTCGTCCTAAAAAGGGTTTCCTTAGCAACAAAGAACCCAGCCCATGGGAAGTTGGGACCAAATTGGGGCCTCTACAGAGTCGTCAACTACAAAAGACAAGGATCCTATTACTTGGAAGCCCTTGATGGGAGGAAGTTGAAGCATCCATGGAATGTGGAGCACTTGAGAAAGTACTATCAGTAGAATGCCAGCCTAGAGGAGCATGACTCTGGACGAGCTCAGGGTTTAAAAACTTTATTATTATATTTTGTGTGGCTTTGTTATCATGTTAAATTTATGGACAACGTTATAGTTTGTGTTGTTTAAATAAAGGTGTTGGCCTCTAAGGTGCATGCCTCGTCTATGAACAATATCTATGTTGTGAACAATATTTGTGAAATGTACATAATGTTGTGTGAATTAATGATTTCCATAGCACTTTTGTTCATATTGACTCTTGAAGAAAACTGAAAAGCTCAAGACGAGAAAATTCTCTAGACACGGAGATGTAATCTCAAGCTTTCCTAGAAAATAAAATCTAGGCACGCTCATCCAAGAAAAGGACGAGGTAAATCCCGTGCTTAAGAGTAAATTACAAACATGTCTAAGGCATGCTCGTCCATCCAAGAAAAGGACGAGGTAAATCCCATGCTTAAGAGCAAATTACAAACATGTCTAAGGCATGCTCGTCCATAGGATGGGCCAGGTAAAACATAATACCCAACCATACCATGGGCGAGGAAAAACATAGATGTTTTGAACTTAAGTCACCTGCTAAAAAGCTGTCCATGGACGAGCAAAATGCAACGACGAGTCCAAAGGACGAATTAATGCTTTTACTTACCATTTCACATGGGCCAATTACACAGGTGGAATTCCAATAAAAATGGTTTATGTATATGAAATGTAGACGAGTAAAACAAGAAATTCTGTATATAAATAAACACTCGTCCATGCATATATAAGACAAATGGAATTCATGTGATTGTTTCAAGGGCGGACGAGAAACATCCTAAACACCCTTACAAACTTAACTATTTTATCAAAACTCGTCCTTAAACATGGACGAGCTAAAAGTACTTGAATTACATATATAAAATAAAAATAAATAAATAAATAAAAAGTCATCAAGGTATTTTTTAAGCTGAGGTGTCTGGGTTGGGGTCGTCTTGAGGTTTGGTCGTGGCGTCGTCCTCTATATTGGCGTCTTCAGAGTCGAGGTGAAGGAGAGAGCTAGTGGTGGCAGCGTTCAAATTGAGCACGATGGAGCTGAAGTCCACATCAGGAAACTTCTCAACAGCGTCCATCCTAAAGTCTTCAAATCCTGCTGCATAGTTGGTATCCAAAGCATCAATGTATTGTTTAGATGCTTTGAATTCAGCCACTGCATCTTCCTTAGCATTGGAGAGGAGAGTGTTGAGCTCGTCACTCTTTTTCTACAAGTCCTCAAGACGAGCATCTTTTTCTGCAGCACTAGCTTTCAAATCCTCAACTAAAGCTTTCAAGTCCTTCGCCTCGTCCGTTGTCTTAGTAGCCACCTCAGCCCATTGTTTAGCTTCTTCCTTTAACTCCTGTATCCTCGTCTCCAACAGGATCCTCGTCTTGTCCAACTTGGTGGCCTGTCTGGACACTGCTATAAACTTGGACATGCCCTATAAAAGTCAACAGCAAATATAAGTTAAAAAAAGAAAAAAGAAAGAAAAGAAAGAAAAAAGAAATGAACATTTGGTCAAGACGAAGAAAAATGTTACCTTGAAAAGGTCATGGACACCAGAATGTTCGAAGTCCTTGAGGGACATGTCGTAGCAGACATTTATATCCTCGTTCGAGACGGCGTTCTTGAAATGTTCCCAGGCCAAATCCTCGTTTTTAATGATGTTTGAAGGGGCCCTTTGGGACGGTTGGGACGAGGTGGGCATAGTTCTGGATGATGGAGTCTTGGACGGGGTGGACTCAACAGGAGTGGACGAATCGATATCATAGATTTTGGCTGGTTAATGGGACGACGGAGTAGGCTTAGCTACTTGAGGCAAGCCCTGCTTGATCTTTTTACCACGTCTGCTAGGGAGGTTCTCCAAATCCAAGTGTTTGGATATGGTTTTCCTCTTATCTCCAGCTACAGGACGAGCTGAACGATCAAGCTCAAGACTGGTCCCCTTAGCACTTACTTCTTTTCCCTTACTGCCTCTCATGGTTGCCATTCCTATAAAGAAACAAAAAGAATTCGCTTCAACAAGAAAATGAAAATAAAAGATACAAGGAATGCAGAAATCTAATACTTACTTTTTCTTACTGTAATCTCGTGTGCAAGTGCAATATTAGATGGATTAGGGCCTAACCCCCACTTGGCTAGTCCTCTGAGATTGACCAAGGAATGGAAATCCCTGTCTATATGTAGACGAGCCCTGTGGACGCGATCACGGTGCAATTTGCTCAAAGCAAGTCGTCCAACGGCTGTGACGAAATAAATTGAAGTTAAATGAGGTAATAATAAATAAAGGGAAAGAAAAAGAAAAAGGAGAAAGCTAAGGGACTTACCTTCAGGACGAAGGTTCCCTAGGTCCCCTATAAAACGACCAAAGGTATCCCGGCTAACATCCACAGGATTTCCAGCCCAAAATCCAGAGACGAAGAAAAACTCCGTCTTCCATTTTCTGTCAGACGAGGCCAAGGATTTCACTAATCTACAATCTTTACTCCTGGCTGTGAATTGATAAAAGCCAAGAGATTGATGAATCTCTGAGGGTTTATAGCAGTAGAGGAACTCGTCTACAGTAATAGGACGGTCCCTTCCAAACACCTCCCCCCACAAAATTTGCATAGAGATAATTAATCTCCATGCATTTAGGTTGAATTGACACACTCCTAAACCTAACCTAACTAATAGCTCTCTAATAAAAGCATTTAAAGGAAACCTAAGACCTCCAAGAAGGTAGGCTTCATATACACCTATCCCAAAATGGGGATTACAACACCATTCTCCACAGACGGGTAATCTAGGATTAAACTCGTCTGGGATTTGGTACCATTCCCCAAGGTTATTTAATCTTTCCTCATCGATCTTGGAAGGAATATCTACAACACAACTATATACAGTTACCTCCGTCTCGTCCAAATGACTGGACGGAGGGATGGAAGACGAGGTACCTACCTGGGACCCTAAAGTTTTTCTAAGTTTTTTCTGTACTTCTTCTAAGGGAAGCCCAGGGACCCCTGAGACATACTCCTCGTCAGTGGGGTTTCCCCTACCACTACTACTGGTATCACTAGAATTATCACTACTCTCGTCGTAATACTCGTCTATAGCTTTTTCTGTGCTATCGCTAGATGAGGTGATGGTTATTTCTGACATTTTCAGAAAAGAAAAATTTTGAAACCTAAAGACGAGGAGAGAGGGAGTACCTGGCTCTAGGACGAACTGAAACTATGGATGCGAGGAAACTTTTAGACGAGGCTCTAGACGATAAATGTCAAAGAAAGAAAATCTCAGAAGTGAGGAGGGTAGTGGAGGCATTCCACTATTTATAGATGGCTGACCTAAGCACACGAGACGACGCAACCAACCAGATGATGACACGTGGTCTTCTTCTCGAAAAAATGAATCGACGAAGCGAACCATCAGTTAAATTGTAACACGTGGCGTCCCCAATTGTTGAAAGAAGCTCGTCCGTCTAGAGAAGTAAAATACTATATTCTCTTGGACGACCCATGGACGAGGGGGCAACTGATGGTGTATGAAAAACACCAAGCTGATTTCTCATCCATATGGCCATCCATAACAACGTACCAAGTGGAAAAATAAGTGGCTATAACATTCGTCCTTCATTCACTCGTCCAAGGGAGGAGGAACTAGTAGCGAACCTCATCCGTCCTTAGTGATGGACAAGTAAGGTTCACCAAGAGTTATGTCGTTTGAATCAAACATCTGTTCATTGTTGAACACAAGTTTCGATAAGGTAACTCCCAAGACAGTTATGGAAGTTACCCTCAGAATTCTCCAATCCCTATGACAATAGGAGAAATAACTGTCAAGTTAACACTATATAAGGACCCTTCTACGCAGAGGTATGGGTAACGGGATATTCTAAAAAAAATTGGTGAAGTCTTTGAAGTGCTTTCTTTTCTACTTCAATCCACTAACTTTACCATCAGAGGATTTTTGGTTGGCCTTCACTAGTCTCCTCTGATTTCTTGTTTGTTATTTTCAGGATTTTTGCTCATTGATCATTAACGCCTGGAAATTTTAGCCCACTGATTCATTGACCTCATCAACCTTAAAGTACCCTTCCCATTTGTGTACCTCTCTCTCTCTCTCTCTCTCTCTCTCTCTCTCTCTATATATATATATATATGATGTGTGTATAACTTATGATTGAAGTGAAAAAGATTTTATAATGTTACACTGCATACGGATGTGAGAATTTGGGACATGGAATTAGAACTTGAGGTCCCTATTTCAATTTTATTATTTTCTTGCTTTATACACCAAAATTTCTCAATTATATAAAATCTATGCAACCCAAACATTTTTTTTTCCATAACCTGTTCCGCAAATATTGGGGTCTGTTTGGTTGTCTTAGAACTCAATATTTAAGCATTTTTATGGAATAATAATAAATTCTGTAATTTGCTCTGGTGTTACGTTATATATTGAAAATATGCTACCATATGCTGTTTTGCTAATTTTGGAGAATAGAAAAAGACAAAAAGTGAATGATAGGAAAACAAAAAGTTTCAATGAAAATTTTTTTAAAAGATAGTGCAAATTGTTTCATATCCTGTTTTTTTTTTTTTTTTTTTTTAACTTTTGTTTGGCATGTGACTCTTAAGTCTTAACAACAATAACAACCCAAAAAAAAAAATTAACTTTTTTTTCATGAAAGTAGGAATTCTCTTTCTATAGCATTTCTTGACGTGGTGTTAAGGTTTCAAGTGTGAGTGTGTGACAAGCACGAAACTTTTTATTTTCTATCTACTTTCACAAAGATATGTGTTGAGTTCAACCCATTAATTAAGTTTGAGGAGAATTCTTTCTCAAAAAAAAAAAAAGGGTTGAAGAGTATTGGTAGTTCAGTAATAATGTTTTATTGCCTTGTTCAGGCCTCTCGTTAAAGACTCAAGAACTCACAGCTCTGTTCGTAGCTGCAAGGTTGGTCACCATTATGGCGGGTGGAATTTACATAATATTAGATGTAATCACCCTGGTGGCAACATTATGGGTTTTATACATAATCCGGTTCAAGTTGAAGTCAACCTACATCAAGGAGCTTGACAACTTTCCCTTATATTATTTGGTAACAACATTTCTGCTTCTTCTGTTCAGATTTAAACATTTAGTCTATAATCATTCCTTTAAATTTATCATAATTTGCATTCCTTATCCTTGATATAATGAGTATTATTCATAGTTTAAAAAAAAAAACAATTAAAATCATGGAACTGCCTTTTTGTGGGTTTGTAATGCAAATTATGTGTTTGATGAAATGCTTCTATGAACTGTAGATATACATAAATAGAGCATGTGAACTGTTATAAGCTTTTGGTTCATTTTTTTCAAGACTCATTGTGTGTGTGTGTAACGTGAAGTGAAGTGGTAAACTACAACATCTTTATGCATGAGGAGTGTAACACAAATGCTTGAGGGTGTTGTTGAAGTGCTTGTTCCACCTTGAGGACAGTAACTATGTCTTAGTATTAGCTCTCTTTTGCGATTGCCATCATTAGGAGTAGATCTTAGCAAGCCTCTGTACATTTGTGTGTCCGTGTACAAGGGCATTTCCTCTTATATAATCTATTCCATTAAATTAAGTGATATACTACCATCTTGCGATGCACCAACATCAACATTAACCCAATGCCTAAGCAAAAGTTGTTCTGTAGGTAAAGGATGTTCTGATTCAGAATTGAAGAGAGCCTTACATATTGAGGGTGATGCTCTCCACTTCCTTATAGAACATTCTAAACTACCCAAAATTCTCAACTGGCTCCAAAGTTCTTCTCACTGGTGGCTTAAAAATATAGTGATTGGAAGTTTGGAACACCCCCACCAACTCTCCAAACCCCACCTAATTTATTAGAATTTATAAGAGAAACAAATATTTGTGTAGTGTGTTTTATGTGTTGAGGGAGAGAGAAATAGAAAGGGCAGTATTTTTTGGTTTTGGGTTTAAAGTTTCCAACATGTCTTCAAGGTTGTTGTGGGCTTCAATGGCTGCCTCATACCTCAGGATCTCAGCGTTCCACAGAGGGTTTGCTTCTGGTATATATCAGACTTTGCTTTCATGGGTTGTTCTTTATTTTCCTTTATATGTATATATTAAAATGTGGATTTGGATCATTCATTTATGTGTGTGTTAGTTAAAATGGTTGATCTATGATTCTTTGATTAGAATATTGGTTTTTGGAAATGGGGTCTGTTTTTTTTTTTTTTTTTTTGTTAGTGGTATCATATTTAGTTACCAAGTTTTGGTTTTTATTACTGCTGAGATTGATGGGTTCTTGAATTTTGGAAATGGGGTTTGTTTGTTGTTGTGATTGGTATCATATTTTCAAAGTTTTGGACTTGTTACAGCATAGATCAATGGGTTCTTGAATCTGGGCATTCTTATATCAACATACTGTGTGTGTGTGTGTGTGTGTGTGTGTGTGTGTGTGTGTGTGTGTGTGTGTGTGTGTGTGTGTGAAAGCTATACTTTTTTATAGTTTGATCAATTTTTTGTTGTTCTGGAATTGTGATTAATGTTAGGCCAATTATTTCTATAATTTTTAATCATCATCTTGTTAAAGATTATTAATATTACCTCATTTATTTAAATTAAAATGTAGAATGATTAAGAAAAATAATAATTAAAAAATATATTTTATTGATCTTAAATCCAAATCCAAATTTACGTATCCAAACAATGAAATTAAATGATGAATTTCAAATTCTTCATTATTTAAAAAGATCCAAACAAAGAATTTCAAAATCAAGGGATTTTAAATCAAGTCATTTTAAATCAATGGATTTCAAATCCAAATCCAAATTCAAATATTGCCATCCAAACATAGCCTTAAGGAACTGAACTAGTATGGGTGATATTAAAAATAAAAATATATATATATTTTTCATTAGCTTTTATTTTGTATCGCATCTTTGTAAACATCAAAAGGATGTTTTGTTGTACCATCGTATGGAACAACATTAGTATTGATGTCAAGTTATTAGCTATTCTTTCAAAATGTTTTATTAATATATTGCATCGAACACTTCATAATGACTGCCATTTAATCTTAGATATTAAAAAAATATTTAGACAGCTGTTGCTTTGGCAAAGTATAAAGAGAGATGAATTAAGGATGTTCTGCTGGTTATCCTATGACAGGTGGTGCCTTCTGCTATCCTTGCCATACCTATCCACCGTAATACATATCATTTTCTCATTTGTCGAATCCTCTGGGCATTTGGTTCATATTTGGAAACCATTTCAGTGCTGCCTCAGCTCCGTCTGATGCAGAATGCAAAGGTTTTAGCTTCATTCCTCTCTTTACTTTAAACTCAGCATTTTATAAATTTCTAGGAAATTTATACTAATTTTGGTCCATTCTGGCTATATTGTTTCAGATGATTGAACCATTTACAGCCCATTATGTGTTTGCACTGGGAGTTTCAAGATTTTTGGCATGCGCTCATTGGATAATTATGGTGAGACATTGTAGGATCACATAATGCATAAACTCAATCTGAATTCAATATGGCCATTCTTATTGCATCCATGAAAATTTAGTGGACTCTGTGTGGAACTGGAAACAACTTGCTAGAAGGGAACAACTTAGTAATGTGTGTTTTGCTTGAGCAACTAAACATTCCTTAATTTTACTAATAGTATTCTTACTTTATTCAAGTTTAGAAAGTATTTAGGGGGAAGACTATGAATTATTTCCTGAACAAGCTCAATGACATCTTTACAGATGTTCAAATGAAAGAAATATAGAGAATAAATCATCATTAAAAACAACCATATCCTCATGGCACTTTGTATCTAATCTGGGTATATATCCTCCCCAATTTCCAAGTTTTATAAAACAAGGACACTTCATTGGTTCACAATTGGAAAGTTTAGAAAACTGTTTGCTGCAGAGTTCAATTCTACTGATACAATATTTTATAGTTATATAGTATTTGCAAGTATATAGCTTCTTTTATTTCAGAGGGAAATATTAATGTAGGCATTGGATTCTCTACTTATTTCGCAACGTATACACTATCAGACATTTGTTTTTAACATACCACTCCATTCTTGATTTCTGTAAAGTTTCAACATTTGCTATACTTGGAATGCTTCATAAACTTATTATTTTAAGGCTAATCATGAGAACTCCACATTAGAATTGTTAATTTAACCCCAAGGGATTGTTCTAGTAGGAGATCTATTAGGTCCTGGATTCAAAGCACTCTATTTCAATTTGAGATATACATTAAAGTTTGATTGTTTACTTATATATACATGGTCTCTTTTATGAATATCATATCATTGTTAAGCAACACTCACTGTAGGAAATATCATAATTTATTTTGAAAAGCCGTTTATTTTGGACATAAATTGTTAAAAAATAGGTCTAAGCATTCATAATTTATGCTAATTTGATACTTTGGCTTCACTATTTTCACACTTGTGAATATTTCTCACGCATGTCTACAATTTTAAATCTATGTTTTTAATTCTATTGTAACTAGATTATCTTGGCATGTACTTTGCTATTTGATATTGTTAGGACATATATGATTTAATGTTAGGAACATATGTCAATATAGAATTGGATAATCCTTTGACAAAACGCACTTTACTTGTAAGTGGGTAAATCTATAGGATGTGTTTAATACTTCAAGGAGCAAAGTTTCAAGTTCAAGTGTTAAAGCCATGCAAATCTGTCCAAGATTCAAGTGAAGAAGTGCTGATTTTTAAAACTTGACAACTAGTATCTATTGAGATTTAAAAAGCTGCTGAAGCCAGATGCTTGACAGCTATCTCGACAGATAAGCTATCTATCGAGGTTTATGAAATTCAGTTTTTCAGAGTTGATTTTAATCCAATCCGTGAATAGATGTTTGGGTTTTCTTTTCTCACAACCCTAAACATATATAAGGATTGTTTTAAGGGCCGTCACAGTGGATGCAACTCAATGCAAAAGTTTTACACAAGCATATTGTGAACTAGAGACATATGCCCTAATTCATCTTTCTCTTAAAGAAGATGTTATGTTTGTACACCGTAGGGTTTTGTAACTAAGGAGGTTCATGATCTTCATCGTGTGATGAATTGAAGAACTTTGCAACCAACACTCTTCTCAAGTTGGTGAGTAAGCCATGTACCGGGATCCGTGCATCGAATTGGTTAGTCATATACTGGAAGCCGTGCATTAAAAGGAAGAGATTGTCACTACAGAATTAGTCCAATTGAGTATTGGGGTAAGGGTTCAACTGTAAGTTAGTATAAGGTACTAGGATTCCTTTACTTGTAACCACTTGTTGTGATAATAGTAAATTCTTGGGAGTGGTGACCTTAAAATCACCCAGTAGGGTTTTTGCCGTGTAAGTTTTCCCCATTCGTAAACAAATCACCGTGTCAATTCAATTTCCGCTGCATTTAGTTATTTGGTGATTTGTTTGTGCTACCACACGTATTGCATGCTAATTGAATTAATTAATAAACTTGGCTAATTAATTTGTTAATTCATCACAAGGGGTCAATACATTCTTGGCTTATCAGATATCTAAAAATCTTTACTCATTACAGAATGTTCAACCATTCATCTTTCAATTAATTTGCATGCAATTATGTAAAGTCTCAATTATTTCCTTAAAGCTCACAACAAACAATTAAACCAATATTTTCTTTTCTTTTTTTCTTTTTTTACCAAAAAAAAAGTTTTAAAAAATTATTCGAGTTCTGGTTCAGGTCGCAGGTCGGGTCACGGGTTAACCCATTTTTATTTCGGGTCAAAAAAATCGGGTTCCGTTCGAGTATTTTTCAGGTCAAGTTAGAAAGTTCTAACCCGTTTTGCCATGTCTTATGAATCATGTATCTTGGGCCACCAGTGAAAGAAGATGGTAAAACTATTCCTTTACCAAAAGATGCTCAAGTTGTGTCTCCCCATTGTACTGCATCTTTAAGGCCACTGTATATCTCAGCTCTTAGGTAGTCTTCTTCTTCTTTTTTTCTTTTTTTCTTTTTTTTTTTTTGTATCCACCATAAACGAATTCCTTCAATACAACAATAAGCGTCAACAATATATTGCTAAAAAAGTCTACCACTAGAAATTATTGTGTTGCCTTCACTAAGTCGTCGTTAAATACGGAATGCATAATATTCTCTCATCATGAGAGTTGAATTTTCACTTTCATGTGTGGAGCCTCTTGATCTTTTTGGTATACCAAGAGAGAAGTCATCCTCACCATAAGGGAAAAGCAGATGATATTGCATAGCAATAAAAGCTGGATGAATTTCACTTATACGTTGGAGCCCACTATCATGATCCTCAACAATAATATCACAATACCCATTATTAAGGTCAAAATCACCCATAATAAGACCAGCAACTTCTGAGGCAGTAGGCAAATTATACTATGAAGAATGATTGGTACGGCAATTAATGAGATGCAATCTCATATCTACAGTATTATATTAAGTGTAGCGACCCCTGGCCATTCGGAAAACCTTAACCAAAGCTTTGTTTTCATCAAGCATATGTATTAGAGAGTTAACAATTTCGGGATCAATGCTATCATTTTCTTTATCAAATGAAACCAACCTTATCCTATGCTGCACTTCATTCTCTATATCAAATATGTAAAGTTGAGCAAATTTTGGTTCCGATCCATCAACTGGTAACAAAGCGCCAATCTGATGATGATTCTGTCCATTTAACCTGAAGACATAAGAACCATTTCCATCATTTAAAGTTTTGTCAACTTTCCCACCCATTGACGTTATTGCAAACATTGCATTATATCGTCGATGATTGTCATGGAAATGCACAAATAAAGGGCCACTGTAAGTAAGCAATTCTTCATGAACTGGAGGTGCACATTTTAACAAAGGTAAATAAATTAGTCCTTTCGAACAGCACAACGAAAACTTTGGTTGTGATGGTCTTCTTGACTTGACATTCCTCTCTTCACACCATAGAATAGCCCCACAACTCTCACATGTTTGTGTTGGCTTGCCAAAATTCCATGTTTCAGTAAATTTACGTGTTAGAAGCAGCAATATTGAATGGGAGTTAAAGTGAACAACAATGTCAAATATAAATTTCAAAGGATTTGAAAATAATCAATAAAATGGAACTTACTCAAGTGGACATTCGAAGTAGGAACTTTAGTTTCTGTATCATGTTGAGTAAATAAATCTATCAATCAAGAGATGTGGTATGAGAAGAAAGCTAGTTAAAAGAAAATGGTACAAAACTAACAGTGAGCACAACCAATGTAATTAGCAACTAATGAGAGGAAGCAATTTAAAAAAAGAGCATAAATAATTTCTTTCACAGGCTTTATTTAAATTTAAAGAATCTAGAACAAAATCAAGTTTTAGTTAGATTGTCAAATATTTAATTGGTAGCTGTAAGGTTGAATTTAATCAACCATCTTGTTGGCTGTATTCCGTGCCAAATTTGCTTGTAATTCAGCATATAGAAACCCTGTATTTAGGTGAGAATCATTTAAGGGTTGTGTGTGAGAGAGTGTGAAGAAATGCTCAAGAACTGCGCAGTGAAGCAGGGACTCGCGACTAGATCTTATAGGTGGCTCGCGACTAACAAGCCGCCAGAAGATGCACACAAGTGAAGCATGCAGAGAAGCTGAACTGTCATGCCTGCTGTAGAACTACAGGAAAAAAAGTCCAAACTGGCCATTCAGTTAGCTCGCGGCTTGAACTCGCGACTCAGTCAAGTCGTGAGGCCAAGTCGTCAGCCAGCTCTGTTTTGGAAAAACTGACTATCGCATTCTTTTCTCACCCAAGTATAAATACCCCCTATACCCACGAAATGTAGAGAGTTTCCAAAGAGAATTTTAGAGAGAAACCCTAGCGAAAAACAAGATTGACTCATCCACAATCTTTATAAAGAGACTCTTCAAATTCCTCTACTCTCACCCTCTCCATTGTTACATCCTTGAGAGGTTCTTGGTCAAATCCTTTTCTCACCATACCCACATCTATGAGAAGGCTTTTTGGTGCTTTGGGAAGCAGTTAGAAAGGGACCGATGGTTATTGGTTAATGCTATAGGCTATAGTGGAATATGGTAAGCTAGAAAAAACAAAGGTTCGGCATAACCTCGTTGGAGCAAGAAGCTTAAAAGAGCTTATAGGTACACTGGGTAGATTAGGCTTGGGAGTCTATTGCTGTTCATGTATCCTAACTACATTTTCTAATGGATTATTGACCGCTTGGAGGATGGCAAAGAGGTTTTACGCCGAGGGCTTCAGTTTCCTCTTCGATAACACATCGTTGTGTTATCCTTGTGTTTGCATCTCTCTTCCCTTAATCTTTGCCATTTAATTTCTGCTATAGATGTGATTTTAATTAGTTTAGATTGTTTATCAATTCTGTTATTAGCTTATGTTCATTTTCCAGACATATATTGTTTGACATTAAGCTTGAATTGATAATTTTGTAATGGGGGTCTAAACGTTCATAGTGTTTTATACGCTATTTGAACTTTCAGTAGCTATTGGAACCAGCTTGTTTAGCTCTACAATTAAATAGATAAATCTAAACAATTACTAATGCTTCTTATAATATGCCCTTACTATTCAGCTTATCATATTTTAGATTAATGAAGATCTCGGACAATATGATAATTTTTTGATTGGAGTCAGATTAGGCAATGTTCATTTGCTAGTTTTTGAATGTTAGTAATGTAGTGATTATGATAGCCCTTGTGGTATAGGCCCAAGTTCCATATGTTTGACTTTCTTCTTGTTCATTTTTCCTTGCCCTAATGGAATTTGAAATGTAATGGCTTGAAATTCGATGGAGCTCGTTCAATGATATGATAAATGCTTTCTTTTTCTTCAAAGGGATGACTATTGTACTTCATGGTTGGTAAATAAAAAGCACTGCTGCTTGGTGGTTTAGAGCATCCACAATAGTGGTGCTAAATAGCTATATTGCTATTTTTAGCACCACTACCATCCACAGCAGTGGAGCTATTTTTTTAGCTATTTGGCACCACAAAAAACTACTTTATCTATTTTACTTACTCATTTTACAAAACATCCAGTAGCAATGGATCTATTTTAGCTTTCAACACAATAAAATAATATAAACATCACAATAAAATAATATATTTACTACAATAAAATAATACATCCCACTACAAAAAAAAACACCACAAACCGATCAATGGCACAATCCACAACCACTACCAACCAAGAACAACCACCCACAACCACTACCAAAAATCCAAATTAGCCAAAAACCACCACACAAATCACCACTAACACAGCCACACCACCTCTAACCACGAAACCCAGCCACCATGAAATCCAGCCAAACCACCACCATGAAACCCAGAGATTCAGAGAAACCCACGAAATCCAGTCACACCACGAAACCCAGGTGAATGGCTTCCATGGCTGCCCTCTTCATCAAAACCCCATATGATCCCTCTCACTCTATCACCAAATTTCCAAATATCCATTTCGCCCCTACCTTCAGAGTCTCTGTTTCTATGCCTTTGGGTCGAAATAAACGGAGGCTCCAAGTTTCCTCCAGGTTGATTGAACCCAACGGGGGGAAGCTCGTGGAGCTTCTGGTTGATAAGCCTCTCAAGAATTTAAAGAAGGGAGAGGCTTTGTCTCTGCCTAGAATCAAGCTCTCAAGCATTGATCTTCAATGGGTCCATGTACTTAGCAAAGGTTGGGCAAGCCCGCTCCTTGGGTTTATTCGAGAATCTGAGTTCCTCCAAACGCTTCATTTCAACACGCTACAACTCGAAAACGGGTCGGCCATGAACATGTCGGTGCCGATTGTTTTGGCCATCAACGACTCGCAAAAGCACCAAGAGAAGCAGAAAGGAGATGAGGGAGAGAGAAAAAAAAAATGAGAAGGAAAAAGGAAGAAAGAAGAGAAGCCAGAGAGAGAGAAAAAGAAAGAAAAGAGAAAATATTTTTTTAATGGGAGAAGGGAGAGAAGTTTAATAAAATATAATTATTTTTTTTAGCTTCTTGGTTGTGCATTGTAGCAAGAAGCTAAAAAATTTTAGCTATAGCACCATTGCTACAGCATGCATTTTAAGTATTAGTGGTGCTTAAAATAGCAATATAGCTATTTAGCACCACTATTGTGGATGCACTAATACTTCAAATGCATGCTGCAGTAATGGCGCTATAGCTAAAAATTTTTAGCTTCTTGCAATAGTGCACAGCCATTTATGGCTGTGCACTGTAGCAAGAAGCTAAATATATATATATATATATATTATTAAACTTCTCCCTCTTCTCTCATTAAAAAAATATTTTCCTTTTCTTTCTTTTTCTCTCTCTCTGGCTTCTCTTCTTTCTTCCTTTTTCCTTCTCATTTTTTTTCCTCTCTCCCTCATCTCCTCTTTGTTGGATCTTCATATGTTCTGTTGGATCTTCATCTTCATCGCCGATCTGTTCTAGGTTTGTCTCTGGTTTGTGCTGGGTTTGTCTCCGAAGACCCATCTTGCCCACGTCGTCATCCCACGCCACCAACCCATCTCACCCAGTCCTCCATCTCACCGTTCACCCAATGCCGACAAGCCTAGTCCTCCATCTCACCGCCGGTCCAAGCTTCATTGCCGACCCAAGCTTCATCGTCGATCCAAGCTCCACCAGCACTGCCTTCATCGAACTCAAGATCTCCACGAGACCAATCAAGGTAGAAACAAAGCAAAGGAATTCGGCTTTGGTGGTATGGCTGGATTTCGTGGGTTTCTCTGGGTTTCGTGGGTCAGTGGTGGTGTGGCTTTGTTGGTGGTGATTTGTGTGGTGGTTTTTGGCTAATTTGGATTTTTGGCAGTGGTTGTGGGTGGTTGTTCTTGGCTTGCTAGTTGTTCTTGGGTAGTTGTTCTTGGTTGGCAGTGGTTGTGGATTGTGCCGTTGATCGGTTTGTGGTGTTTTTTTTTTTTTAGTAGGATGTATTATTTTATTGTAGTAGATATATTATTTTATTGTGATGTTTATATTATTTTATTGTGTTGAAAGCTAAAATAGATCCACTGATGTTAGATATTTTGTAAAATGAGTAGGTAAATAGATAAAGTAGCTTTTTGCGGTGCCAAATAGCTAAAAAAATAGCTCCACTGCTGTGGATGCTTATAAGTCAAATTACATATACAGGAATATCTGCACTACATACATAGGTCTATACTATAACTGGCATAGTTAGACATGTATGCATGACGTCCCATGCATGCATTTTCTTGTAGTTGCCTTGTCACAAGAAACTGGAAAAGTTTCTGAAACAGCATGAAATTAGTGAATTTTTGGTTACGTAAAAGAGTCATATTTATTCCTAAATTACAAACTCAAGAAAGAGTATGTGTGTAGTGTATGATTTATCTAAAATGCAATAATAAGTTTGTTTTTGTTCATATATAAATTTTTACATCTAATCCCTCACAACTTATAATTGATGTTTTCGTTTTCCCCATGGCATGGTTTGCCATAGGAGATTATTTGCCAGATACTCTCTTATTCATGAAAAGGTTTTTATGTAAGAGATAGACAGACACATGAATAAACAAAAAGAAATATATAATATTTGAAGAGGCATTTCCAAAGCTTTCCTGTAAAATATCTTCCCTTGTAGTAACTCCTTAAACATTATATTTCATGTGTAGACTGTTTTTCTAGTGAGCCACATTAAATATGCACTTGTAATGGAGCACTGCATATGTGAACGTTAGTAACCTTAAAGTCAGATATGTTTACATTTTTTTTTTCTCCTTCTCTTAAAAGGTGCCCTGAACTCAACTTTACTATGAGTAAGCATTTGTGTAAATCATTTTATCTTAATGGCAGGATATTTTTGGGAAGCTTCACATTTGGAAGTTAATTGCATCAGTTTTTGCATTTTCATTACAGCAAAATTGTTGTTCGGACTCTACCTGCTATACTATTTCAGGGTCTTTGAGAGGCAGATAGGTTCCAATAACTACTCAGTGAGTAAACATCTAGCTTAAATTACTTATGAGTTCAAATTTAATACTTATGTATTATTATTATTATATATCTCTTTTGTAGAAATTATATCACACGTACTGAATTTCCACTATGATGCAAATTTCTAAGGATGTAGGTGAGGGGAATTTTTTTTCAAAGCATCTTTAGGAAACTCACCATTCTTATCTGATTATTTTTCCTTGTAGATACTCAATTTGGTTAGGCCTTAGCAAATTATAATTATTAGCATTCTGTTGGGCAGTATAACTGCATTATGTGGCTCAATACAATCATGCCTAAATGTAAAAAATATTGGGGGAAAGGCTTCATTTTTGTTTTAAGGGGTTTCGTTATAATTATTAAAAAAAAAGGGGGTGTTTAGCTATACAATTTGTTTGTTCGTTTAGACCCTTTGAACCAAATTGTTTAACCTAATTAATTAACCAAATTGATTATTAGGTTTATTATTCAAATCTAGGTTAAACAAGCATATATCATATCATGCATCGTAACGAAAAAGTAAATAACACCACGATATGATGACTCAAGAAAACTAATGAAACGAACCATTTCAAGGTAAAAACCTGATGAGGATTTGACCTACCTATCCTTAAGATAAAGCAAATCCACTATAAGATAACCGAAATTTTTACAATCAGATTTAACCCTAAATCTATTGCTACCTCATGTAGTAACTTATTGACATGACCACGTACAAGCTCCAAATCCACAGACTCTTTCTCTTCTTGGATTTACAGCAACACAAGCACCCTCAATTGTGACTTTGAGATCCCACTCAAAGGTTTCAGATCACCAACAATAATGATCTCGTAGCAACAACTAGGTTCTACCACCGCTTGATTGTAGATCTTGCTCTTGTAGATTCTTATGTAGTTAGAAGGTACAAAACCTCTCAGATCTCACAAAGAGTAACACACAAGTCTTCCAAAAGTCTAGAAAACATAGCTAGGGTTTCCCTTTTATATGTGGACAAGTTAGAATGAAACCCCAAACGTTTTTACGAGCTTAGGCCTTGTTTAAACATTCTACAGAGTCTAATTTCTATGATTCTTGATCGATCAAGCCTAATTCTCGATCGGTCGAGCTTGGCAAAATGTGACACCCCTTTTTTGCAGTCAACTCGAACTTGAAGCTTGAAACCTACACCTTTAAGCATTGCCAAGCCAATATACTAGACATGTTTTGTTCTCAGTTTGCCAACACAAATAAAATATGATTCTAAATATTTAAACCTAAATCTTCAGAACCTAACACAATTTAATAGATAGATACGAACAATTATTAAATCAAAACAAACTGGATTAATTTCGATTGTTTTTCAAACATTCATATGCATGTATTTTAATTTGGATGTCCATACATATAGTTATAAAAGGCATGTTCACAAAAGAAATTTAAAAGGAAAAAATGAAGTTCTATTCTATTCATTACCTGTAGGGTTGCTTAACTTCGGTAGACCTTATCACATAGATCAAATGCTCATTAGGAAGATGATTTGCTGAATTTAGCATTATTAGTAGTGCAAAGGCACAGATTCCAAACAACCATTGCATATCATTAGTATAACAAAAATCTAACCTGATATAGTACTGGATTCTGTGAAGTGCTCCCAAAGATAGTGTTCGCATTATTTGGAATTAAATCAATTTCCACCTCTTCTAGCATCACATCCACAGGAACATCTAATAAGTTGTCATCTATAACTTCTTTGTCACATCTTTGGAGAATTTCATCATTCAATTGAGATAACATTCCCAAAATCAAAATCACATCCAATACTAACTGTTTGTTGGTAAATCCCATTGTTTTTCCCAATTTCAATCTCTTAGTAGCACCATTTTTATCATGACTTTGAAAGGTATAGATACCAAAACCATACGAAATAGGGACCTCAAATAGATTTCTATTGTTAGTTTCACTTTGAAGGGTAGAGGTGCTAGGACCATACAAAATAGGAACATCAAATAGATTGCCAACATCCACTTCATTTCTAGTACACATCTCAACTTGAGTTCGGCCAACTCTTTTCTTATATAAAATCAAACTTCTTTTTGACCTTCTAGCTCGTGCTTCATCCATAGCTATCTCAAGTAATATAATTGTATTATCGAACCATTAACACAATATTACCACCAAGTACTCACCATATTTGTTACTCACTTGAAAATTTATTGACTAGAAATATACAAAGTTCTGGTAGTTAATTTGTGACTACCATAAAAACGAAAATGTTAAAAGCTCTAACGAAAAGCATACTAACAACCAGTCATATAATTTACCAGTAATAATAAGGACATTATCACTTATCAATAAAATAGTAGCTGACCTTTGTTAAGAGAAAAAGAAATTATTAATGCATTATCGAGGCTAAATACTAACCATATTTTTGTAATCACAACATAAACAAAACAAAAAAAAAAAAAAAAAAAAAAAAGGTACTGACATTTGTTAAGAAAATAAGCAGTTACTATGAAATATCACAACTAAGTACTTGCCATATTTTTTAATCACTTGAAAATTCATTGACAGGAAAATAGAAAGTTCTAGTAGAATTGTGACTACCGTTAAAATGAAAACATTAAAAGCTCTAATAGATAGAATATCAACAACTTATCATATAATTAACCAATAATAATAAAAACATAAACAATAAAAAAAGAACTGACCTTTGGAAAGACAAGAAGTAGTTAAAAAGCCTCAGTTCGTTGGCAACAAAGTTTCCCAATTTTATGACAATCTCCTGTGAACAAAAAAAAACACCCCAAATAAGAACATAAACTGTATAAATAAATAAATAATAAAAAAGAGTTGGCCGCATACATATTATGCTAAAAATTCCTATAGTCTATCTTATTCCTCTTTAGTATATGGATCAAATACAATTGCGATACATCTACCCATTAAGTATGATTTTTTACTTTCCTTCTTCAAATAGTACAGTTTAAGCCATATGATAGATAACAACCAGTTTCTTTCTAAGAGAACATTTTTCAAGCAATTGTCAAGCCTTATTATAGACTAAATCCACATATATCAACCTACCCACGTAAAGAGAGAGTACACCATCCCATTTCAAATATCACACAACCAACACAAACATACACAGAAACCAAGCCAAAATCACCGCCTAATTGATAACATACAAAAATTAGAACTCTTATCTCTGAAGATTTATTATATCCACTATAGCTAACCTTTGTTGAAGATAAGCCATTCAAAATACCTCATTTCATGCTGATAGACTTTCTAATGTAGGACAGAATCTACAATTTAATTTTTGTAATTATTGAATTTTAATATTTTTATGTATGAAAATGTTATTTTAGATTTAGGTGATTTATTTCCTTGTTTAGGTGCTTTTAGTGCTTTTTGGGTCAAATTTGGTTCCTATTATGATTAGGTATTAATTAGGAGTTACTTTAAAATATAATTTCTTGTTTGTCAAGTTTTACAAGGCCCTTCACATAAATAAATAAGTTTTACGGAGCCCTTAAATAGGCCCTAAGTCTCTACACGTTTTTTAACAATTATTCAATCAATAAAATTCAAACTTTTGACTTTCTATTTTCTGGTGGATTCTAGACTCTTTCTCCTCGTGGATTCAATAACCCTTGTAGATTCAAAGAACCCTTATGGATTCTCAGCTATTTTCAAAAGCAAACGTGTTTTGTTTCATGTTTTCTAGAAGTAGACGTGTTCTACTTCTTGACACTTTTGCATCCCGCATTAGTTGGTATCAAAGTCTTGATTTATCCTAGTCTGGTGGCTAACGTATGAGATAGTAGCAATTCCGATGACAGAAAACTTAGTAAGTATTACGTGACGTACAGCTAGCACTCATAAATATCTTTGTTAGGATGCCATCGTTGGAGCATGGAAACAATAGGAATAACTATTGCGGAGACATAACTCACGTGCAACCTATTGATAAGCAAATCTCATATAGGCCTTCTAAGAAAATTGTAAGTTTTAATGGTTATTTTTTAAAAGAAGATTTTTTTGATTGGTTACTTAATCTAGATGATTTATTTGAATATGAGGATGTTTGTTATGAGAGAAAAGTTGGACTTGCTTTGTATAAACTTAGTAAGTATGCCTTATGTTGATGGGAAAGAGTACAATCTGATAGAATCCGACAAGGTAAAGACAAAATTCGTTCATGGCCAAGGATAAAAAAGATGCTTTCTATCAAATTTTATATGTTGGATTGTGATGAAAATTTGTAGTATACAAAACAAGATTATCATTGGCCAAGAAGTTCATACTTTAATTATTTTGAAGAGCCATACATTCCACCAATAAGAGAGGAATTGCATGTTGAAGAAAATATAGTTCTTGAAGATTATGTAGAAGTCAAAGAACAAAATATAGAGATTTCTAAAGAAATTCTTGTTATGGAAGAAGATCCTCAAATCAAGATTATTGTGGAGGAGAACAGGGGCGGAACTACTCAAGGGCAAAGGGGGGCCATTCCCCCCCCCCCCCCCCCCCCCCCAAACCTTTGAAAAAAAAAATTGTGTATGTGTATTAACAAAAAGAATTTTAATTTTGGCTCTTAAATTTATATACTTGGCCCCCCTCCCAAAAAATTTACAAATTGACCTAAGAAATCCAACAAATAGATAACAAACAAAATCTTAATAATAAAAAAATGCACATATCTAGATAATAAGAAAAAATTTTGAACAAATCATAAATCCGATTTAAGTAAAAACAATAACAATAAATTAATTACAAATCCTAGCAAAAAAAAATCACAAAAACCCAATAATTTTTACCCAATTTCTCCCTATCACTTTAGAGCTATATACCATTCTCAAACGACTCCACCCTTATAGCCATAGAGACAACTCATATGCCACATATTAATCGCTTCACCCACACATTAGTTAAACTTTGAAAATATTAAGATGTGTCATTTGCCTTACAAAACTCTTGATTATAAAATCCTATTATTAAATTTTTCTTCAAAAGAAAAAATACAAATAATAATTAATAAATTAATGTTAATAATGCAACTTTGTCAACCTCTAGTATTGATATTCCAATTTTTAAAATCTAAGAACAAAGAACTTTGGCCCCCCTTAAGTTTGAATCTTGGTTCCGTCCCTGGAGGAGAATAATGAAGATCTTATTGTAGAGAAAGATCTTGAAGTCGAGATGAAAGAGACCATTGAGGAAGAAATTGAAGAGGAAAGTTTCAAGGATCTCAATGAAATCAAATCATATGATTGTTAATCTCAAGATCCTTTATTTTGGTGGTAAGCAATACACCAAAGTTTATTGATTTTATTGGGGTTGATAGATTTGATTCAATTGTCAGTTCTTATTTGGTAAATCTCTACAATTATTTGAAGACTAAGAAAAAAGAAATTCAAGTTGATTTGTTTATTCCATTGATGAGTTGCAAGTATGGAAAGAAAATCAAGGGGCTCAAGAATTCGAAGTATTTGTTTATTTGAAGCAGAAGATTTTAGATTTCAAAGATGAACTCGAGGACGAGTATGTTTCAAGTTGAGGGGTCTAATGTAGGATAAAATCTACAATTTAATTTTTGTAATTATTTAATTTTAATATTTTTATGTAAAAAACGTTATTTTAGATTTACGTGATTTATTTTCTTGTTTTTAGGTGCTTTTACTGCTTTTTAGGTCAAATTTGGATCCTATTATGGTTAGGTATTAATTAGGAGTTACTTTAGAATATATTTTCTTGTTTTTCAAGGTTTACAGAGCCCTTAAATAGGCCCCTAAGTCTATACACATTTTTTAACAATTATTCAATCAATAAAATTAAGAATTTTGTCTTTCTATTTTCTAGTAGATTCTAGACCCTTTCTCCTTGTAGATTCAAGAAACCCCCGTAGATTCGAGGTTATTTTTAGAAGCAAACGTGTTTTGTTTCTTGTTTTCTAGAAGTAGGCGTATTCTGCTTCTTGCCACTTCCGCATCACACATCACTTTCCCAATTTTATGACAATCCCTTGGTAACAAATATATATATATATATATATATATATAAATTAAAAAACAAACTACACCACACACAAATGTTATTAATGACATTTCAACATCAAAACATTAAATATTTTTAAAAATTTTATGAAATATAAATTAGCAATTCAAACAATTCCCTACTTTCCTTGTAGCTTGTTATAAAACAAAAAATAAACATTCAACATCAATCATCTAAAAAATTATATAATTAAAGAATAAAAATTATTCACAAAAAGAAAGGAAAGCATAGGTAGATGAAAGAAATGAGTAATCAAACCTTGGGAATTGTTGGAATGCGTTTTGCAGAGCATAAATCAGGACAATAAATTTGTGAAGAAAAGTAAAATTGGAATAGAATGAGAACCTCTTCCTATGTAAGATACAGAAATACCCAAAAGCGTGCATCATAGATCCCGAGAGATCCCTTTCAAATTCCATAGCATTCATTGAAAAAGAGGGGAGTTGTATATTAAGGTTCCTAAATTGGTGTGGTAACTAGCAAGATGCACTGTTAGTTGAGTAGGAGAGGCAGGAATTTGGGATTTCTGATTTGTGTTTGATTATTGTAGAAGAGAAGATGAACTTGAAAATATGCAGGTTTGATATTAAAGAAGAGCAGAACATTTTATTCATCAAAAAAAAAAAAAAAAAGCGCAACATTTTAATGTAAAACACAGAATTCTAGAAGGGAAGGTGAACCTAACATTTTATTCAGCAAAAAAAAAAAAAAAAAAAAAAAAGGGGCACAACTTTTTTTTTAATGAGATAATTATGGCATGGTCCCTCTTAAATTTAGATAGATGAAATAAAATTGGACTTCGATTTTAGATTTGAATTGAGCAACTAGAAGAATAATTATGGTGTGGTCTCCACATAAATCTAAACACATTGTACAAAATTAGAACTCTAATTTGGAATTCTAATTTGACTTTCTCTGAACTTCACCTATTAATATATATATATATTATAGACACAGAAAAATTGGCAAATGTTGTACACATTTCCCAAATATGTACAATATTTACCATATTTTTACAAATGTGTACAATATTTGGTACTTTTTGTGTGTCTATAATGTAAGCTTACTTTGCAAGTACAATATAAACATACAAAGATCCATAAAAAATAAATAAAAACAAAAACAAGCTCAAACCAAATTAGTGTACTTGAAAAAAAAAAAGAAAAAAAAAAAAAAAAAAGAAGGCAGCTCACCAAATTGACCAAACCAAAAACACTATTCATGAGCCTCTGGGCTCTTTTTATATATTTAATCAAAATGGAAATATAACTTATATAAAATTTAGGTAGTTTTTTATGTTAAATTTTCTTATTTAAAATCCATTATTTTTAGTTTTTAATATGACTAATTTACTTGATGGTGATTAAGTTAGATTACTAATATTAATCCCTATTTTGTGAAAACTAAAACTATAATAAATTTTACACCAAAGAAAACTTACAAACCGATGTGATAATAGAGTAACGAAAAATATGAAGTGGGAATTTATTCTTGATTTTATGAAAGAGAAAGTACATGAGGTTTAATCTTAATCTATATAGAGATAGATATGGGCCATTTGATGTTGGTAATATCGTGGGTTGTGAGCCCAATTATTGAGGAGAAAGACATTAGCTTTTTTGTCCTTATTCTCATTCTAGATTTTCCTAGCATCTTCTGCTTCTTCTTGCATCTATCTCTATCTCTTTCTCCTAACAACTCAATGTTTATGATATTTGTTATCATCTTCAACCACCCCCACCATAACAATAGCAATGAGACTCTTGAGATTTAAGCCAAGAGAGGGAGTCTATGCCATTGACGTTGTTTCAATTTTCTTTTAGATTCCTTATCTATCATGTGTCTTATATCCAAATAAAATTGGGAGAGAATGGGAGATTTTTAAATAATAGAGGACCCAAACCCTAAAAATAATGTCATACAAAAGTTCAATTGCACCTCCACTTCTATCAAATTGTCTAATTGTTTCTCTCTCTCTCTCTCTCTCTCTCTCTCTCTCTCTCTCTATATATATATATATATATATAATTTTAGGGTAAATTATAACTTACCTGTAGTTTAACCAAAATTTAAATTGTTTATATGTGCTTTAAAATTTGACACTTTACCCACTTAAGGTTTGACCAAAATTTAAATTGCTTACGTATAGTTTGAAATCTTATAATACAAATATTCTGTTGGATTTTTTTTTTTTTTAATATTTTGATCTTGTAATTTTATGTTTTTTTTTTTTTTGAGTTTTTGAAGAAGAGAGACATAAAAGTGAAGCAAAATTACATATTTAGCACTATTTTTAATAGAGTTAGGTTATGAAACTCTAACTGAACTAACCTTAGATGAGTAAAGTGTAAAATTTCAAACCATAAATAGACAATTTAAATTTCAGTCAAATCACATGTAAGTAAGCTGTAATTTGCCCATAATTTTAATATGAGTGAAAGAGGAACGAACAAAAATTGGAAATTTAAAGCCACAAAAAGAGAGAGAAATGGATAAATGAGAGCTACACTCAACCAAATGATAAAAACCATTTAAAAAATCAATACAAAAGACTTAATTAGGATACCTACATCTTTGCCATTAATACATTCATAACAGTCCTAACAAAAAACTACTACCATGATTACTACACTTCAATAGTCAAAACACCTTACAAAACAAACACAAATACTACACTTCCAAACAACTTTAAAACTCCCAACTGTGTGAGTTGAATACATACTTCGAAATTAGGTAGCTCATTCTAATACCATATCAAATTCAATTATCAATTGATACAAATTTATTACGGAGGACTAAGTAATTAACTCCCATCCTCCACAGATTTCAATACTTGCTCTCTGATGCTATCATACTCAGCAGTTGTACTAGTAGAACAACCAATGCCGACATCAATGTTGAAAGAGTGACTAGTTGCACTAAGCAAGTACTCAGTATTTTTTCCATCGACATCAATGTTTCCCAATGGAGTTTTTTCCATACTTCTCAATCTCTCCAGCTCCTTTGCCACTTCTTTCATGAAAGGCCTATCCTCCCCTCTCAAACTTAGGCACATTTTTGCAAGATTAGCAATTTCCTTTAGTTGCTCAATATTACCCTCACTGACAATGTGATCTTCAAGAATTTGAAGTAGATGATCCTCTTTTATAGCAGAAACAAAAGATATTGCTAGATTTCTATCATTTTCTGGCCAATCAAAAGAAAGTGCCTTCTTACCTGTTAATAACTCTGCCATAACAACACCAAAGCTATATACATCACTTTTTTCTGTTAGTTGGCTAGTTTGCAGGTATTCTGGGTCCAAGTACCCCCAAGTTCCTTGCACCAAAGTGTTCAATTGTGTTTGATCAAGAGGAACTAGCCTTGAAGCTCCAAAGTCAGCCACTTTTGCTGTGTAATCATCATCCAACAGTATATTCGCAGTTTTCACATCTCTGTGTATAATTGATATAGAAGTTGATGAATGCAAGTATGCAAGTGCTCCTGCAATTTCTATTGCAATTTTCAGGCGTTTCTCCCATGAAAGTAAGGATGATAGACTTTTATCATGAACGTGATTGGAAAGAGTCCCATTTGTGATAAATTCATAAACTAGTAAGGGAACTTCTGTTTCTAGACAACAACCAAATAGCTTAACCACATTCCTATGGTTAATTTGGGTAAGAACAATCATTTCATTTATGAATTGCTCGATTTGGCTTTGATCACCAATTTTGGACTTCTTAATGGCAACTACTGTGTTATCTAATAATACTCCTCTATACACAGTTCCATAGCTTCCTTGGCCAAGTACTCTACTCTTGTCATAGTTGTTAGTGGCCTTTTTGAGCTCTTCCGTAGTAAAGATTTTGGTTGTCTCAATAGACTTCTGGTGATTAGAGAGTTGCTGTTTTAACAATAAGCCACCATTTTGTTGGAAGAATTTTTCTTTGAGTTTGATAAACTTTCTTTTTTTCAATCCCCAATATGTCCAAGAACATCCCAGAAGCAGTACTAAGAGGCTGACTATGCCGATACCTACACACATTCAAACATGCATTTTCACTAAGAACAATGTTTTAACTTTATATTTTTGTTAGTATCATTGTCTATTTTATGGCAAACATTTTAACACAGCAAAAGGAAAAATTAAATATTTAATATACGTATCATATAAAGATGAATCAATAAAGATTTCAATTATACCGTAAATAGTGACTCAGTGACTGCCACATAAATATAAATCTCCTATGAGCGGCTTTAATAAAATCCAACTCATGTCGAATTATATCAAAACTAAAAATATGGACAGATAAAATAGAACCGGTGAACCAAGTTTTGAATTGACATCCTTTTTAAAAGTACAATGTTACTTGGTTAGCTGAGAAGAAGACAATAAGCCCAGAATATATAATTTCTTTAAAAATATCAAGGCTTATATATCAAAGATTGAACCTCCCACAAGTAGTACTAAGAGTAAGAGGCCATCCATATTGTTTTAATTTGCACCTTGAGCTAGCGAACCTAGTTGAGAATCTCAATCAGTAGCTAGCCTCGTTTATATAATCAATGTGCGGACCCATCTAAATTTCTTATTTTCTGAATGGTCCATGACAGTGAATAATAATAATAATAATAAAAACATCCTTGTGTGTGTGTTTGTTTCTCAAAAAAAAAATAATAATAAAACATCCTATTGATATCATTTCCGCAACTAAAGAGCTCAACCCGTCACCCAATCAAAACAAGAAAAAACAAAAACTCTCGAGTATAACATGCATTTAGGGTCTATTATTCATTTAGTATATAAGCATAGACAGCTAGAGTTTTAGTTTTGGACCTTTTGCAATAACATGCATTTAGGGTCTATGATCGACGGACTATAATGTTAAAGTGTTATGAAATTATTATTCTGTTCAATAAAAAAATTGAGAAACTGCGTTTCGGTATGGAAAAAAATAAAAGTTCTATATATTTATTTTCATACCTTAATCTATATAAGGACAAAAAATTATTTAGTTAAATTAATGGAAAGCATTTATTTATTTGTTTTTTATAATCACCGTTATTAGTAGTACTATATATCTCCAAATAGATAGACATTTAGTATTATTTAAGAAAAAAATTAAAAAAAGTATTACACTTGAGACAAAGTTTGTCTACAAGCAATCGATTGTAGTTAATGTCTACAATATCACTCAATATCTTTTTATTAAATATAAATTTTGATAAATCCACTATTGAATTATATTTTTTTCTATTACATTGCTTGCAAAATGTTGAAAATGTCAAGTATCAATAATTATGTCATCAATTAAATATTGAAATTTCAAGTTTTTGTAGTATAAAATTATGCATAAAATATTCTTTTATAAATCGAATAATAAATAACATCTTTTTGACACACAAAAATTGACATGTATGTCAAGAATATAAAAAATATGTAATCTAACAATTAGATTTTCAAAACATGTAAACATGTTAATTTTTTAGTGGGAGATATAGTCAAACTTTGTCTTTAGACTTTACACTAAATAACTTTTTCCTATCTCAAAGAACAAAGTTTTCCTATGAACTAATTTGTAGGTAATGGGTACAAACTTCCACTATATTTTTATTTATTGAATGTGAATTTTGAGCTTTTGACAAATCCACCATTATATTGTACTTTATTTTTTAATTATATCATCCATGCTTACAAAATTTCAAGAAGATCAAAATCAATATTTATGTCATTAATCAAATACTTAAAATTCAAGTTTTTATAACCTTAAATTATTCATAATAATAAGTTTATGAATTGAATAATATAAATAATATTCAATTTAAACTAAATTTGACATAAAAGTTAAGAGAATAAATTAAAAACATATAATTCAGCTATTAAAGGTTTAAAATATGTAATTTTGTTAATTTTTTAGCCCTTGCAGGCAAACTTTGTCAATCTCAAAATTCCAACTAGGGGAAGGGGGCACCAACAAACAGTGTAATTTTCTGTCATCGTTGAATTTTTGAATAATTGCTGACGTCCTTTTAACCTAACAATGGTTTGTTTTATTATGGCCTGTAAAGCAGGTGCAGAAGACAACGTGAATAACGTGACCAAACACGACAATGGCAGTCTAAAAAAGTCAACGTGAAAAGACTAGAAAAGTGTCGTGAGACTTCTCCGTTTTGAGCACTAGACGTTTGTTATTTATTTGAAAGAAATGAAAAATAAAAGGATTAGCACAGGAGGAGTAAAAGTTTCCTTCTATTTTATAATAAAAATCAATTTTTTCTATTTTACTTTATTAGTTTGTAAAAATATCTGCATATTATCTATAATATATTTTTTTTATTAAAATAATACTTTTTAACCTTTTTTTTATTATTTTCCTTACCTATGCACGGCCCCACCACCTTACCAACACCACTTCTCTAAATACTCTCTCTTTATTTTTTTTTCTTTTTTTCTTCCCCTTTTTACTTTCTTCTTTCCTCTTCTCCTTCTTTCTTTTTCTACGTTTTTTCTTTCTTTCTTCTTCTTCTTTTTCATTTCTAAAAAAAAAAAAAATCTCTCTTTCTCCCCCTCTGTCTCTATCAATCGGTGCTCTCTTCAAACCTGAAAAAAAATCTCTCTACCAAGCCTCCATGGCTCAATACACTCACAGTCTCTACTTGAGCTGATTTTAAGTTGGGCTTGTCATGACTTTCATTAATTTTGGGTTGATTGTGTTTGGATTAAATTGATGTTGTAATGGGTTAGTTGTGGTGGTGGTGGTTGGTTAGTTGTGATGGTGGATGGATGTTGGCGGTCGGCTTCTTCTTCTTCTTCTTCTTGGCATTGAAGAATGGGTGAGAGAGAGTCTTACAAGGCAAAGGAGAGGAGAGAAAAAATATAAAATAATCATATAGCTTACTATAGCATATATATATATATATATACACAATTACCGTAGCAATTTTGCATATAACAATGCTTTAAACCGACTGATGTGGGTAGTTTTTGAGAAAAAAAAGTGTAAAATTGTGTAAAATTTACAACTTTTTCTATTTTGCATTGAGTGGTGCAAGTGCTCTAAGAGGATAAGTCCATTAGGTAGGCTTTCTGTTTTGAAAAAGGTTATGAGCAAAACCCTTCAAATATTTTTTATATCTTTCTATTGAGTGTTAATTTTGAAAGGAAAAAATTTAACAAAAAAATTAATTGTAACTTAAGAATCTTACTTAATATCTTTTTATTGAAGATGAATTTTGACAAATCTATCATTAGTTTATATCTACTTCTTATATCCTTTATACTTATATAATTCTTAGAAAATTAAAGATCAATAACTATATTATCAATAAAATGTTTAAATTGAAAGTTTTTGTAATTAAAAATTATTTATAAAATATAACCTTATAAATCATATAGTAAATAATATTCGATTAACACAAAATTTGACCAGTGTTAAAAGCGTAAAGAATATGCAATTCAACAATTATATTTTTAAAATATGTAGTAATGTTTATTTTATTGAGTAAGGTTGTAACCTTAGGCTACAACCAATTTTGTAGCTAAATTTTGTCTATTTTAAAAATCTAAGCATTCAATTACATGTTCTTATTATATCCTCTATTAGAGGTGTGCAGCAAACCAAGCAAAATCAACCCGATCCAACCCAACCCGTTGTTGGTAGGTTGGGCTGGGTTATGAAATTTAAGATTCACAAATTTATCTAACCCAACCTGTCCCACCTATATTTAATATGCATTTAAATTTTAAAATATATATTAAAAATATATATTATACAATTTTATTATTTACTTTTTTGCCCATCTTCCTAAATAAAACTCAAACACTTAGTTCTCTTCATATAGTTTGTGTTTGTTTAGTGTTATGCTCATGATTATTTGATTATAAATTTGCTCTTATTTGTAGTGGTGTTATTCTAATGTTCAATTTAATAATAATAATAATAACAATAATAATAATAATAACAATAATAATAATAATAATAATAATAATTATTATTATTATTATTATTATTATTATTATTATAAAAATAAAAATAAATAAATAAATAAACTATCCAATCTATGGGTCCAACTCAATCTACATGGGTTGGGTGGGTTGGGTTGTACTCTATGATAAGTTGGGTTGAGTTAAATTTTTTTTAACTCACCATGGTAGGTTAGATAGAAAAAACTACTCAACCCGATCTGTGCACACTCCTATCCTTTATACTTGCAAAATTTTAAGAAAATTAAAGACCAATTACTATGTCATCAATCAAATGTTTAAATTTCAAATTTGTGATCTTAAATAATGCATAAAAAATAATTTAATTGATTGAATTGTAAATAACATTCGCCTTGAATGAAATTTGACATCCATATTAAGAACATAAAAAACATGCAATCTAACTGTTATATTTTCAAATTTTACACTCAATAAAAAGATATACGAGGAGTTTGAAAGATTTTCTTCCAAATTAATTTGAAGATAAACTTTTTCCGTCTATGTTTCTCTTCTGGTCATAAAAGATTAACATATGGCCGTGACCGTGTGTGTTTGATAGGAAGAAAAAGTTAAATTTTTAAATCATTGCTGACCTCCTTTTAATATATGGCTTAGCTAAGAAAAAACCATAACGAATGTTTACGAGTAATGCTAGGACCTTACCTCAAAATCAATTTTAGAAAAATATTTTTAGAAATACGAAAATAGCCGTGATTTTGGTCCATTAATCGTGATAGATTGATCCAACTTGATGATATGATTTAAGTCAAAAAAAAATTTGATGATATGATAGAATCCTCTACTTGGGAGGAGGATGAGATGCAATACCATATTGATGGTTGGGGAAAAAAAAAAAAAAACAACTTTTGCTCCCAACCAGCTGTAAGGTCCTTTTCCTCCCAACCATCGATTGGGTATTGCATTTCATTCAATAACCTAATCATACGATATAGACATACAGTAAATATACTCACCAACCACGAGGTAAATTGTTAGCGATGGAACACATACTTCTTCAACCATACGGTATCCATTGATGCACGAACAACGACAAATCCCGACTTCATTAACACAATTTTGTTTTACCGGGCGTATTTTTTTCTCGTTGCATTCGTCAATGTCTGTAGTTACAAAGGTCATTTAAAGTAACTAAGAACAATTAATTCAAAGCCCAAAAATAAAACACTAAGAATAAGTATAATCAAAAGAGACAAACCTATTTAAACGAAAGAATTTGGCTAATTTTTAGTGCTTAACTGAATATGTCTCTCTTTTTTTTCTTTATTTTTTTTCTTTTTTTCTTACAAAGATAAGTAGTAATGATATTTAATTTTCACTTTTTATTTAGTTAATAATGAATGATGAAGTAATCTCTCATTAAAATTAAAAAAAAAAAATTTAAATTCATTTTTAAAAAGTAAGTATTACCTAGCAATTCAATTAGAGACAGATAAAAAAATATCTAAATTTATTGAAATTGTAAGTCACGATTTGTATAACATCATTTATACATGCATCACAACCTATATCATTATTATTATTATTATTATTATTATTATACATGCGTCGTCGTCGTTGTTGTTATTATTATTATTATTATTATTATTATTATAAATCACAACCTATCAGTTTAAAAACTAGTATAATAAAAAAGTAACATTTTTTGTGTAACTAAAATAAGGCAATATTTTAAAAATTCGTGAAAAATATAAACCTTTTATTATTTTTTAAAAACTTCTTGTAGATAAGTAAATTGAATATATACCTTGGCAACCATCTTTGAGGTATGGGTTCCCATAGTAACCTTTCTTGCACTTGCAACGGTACCCAGGACCAGAACCATTTTTGAGATTAGAACAAGTGCTATTTGCTCCACATATGCAATTCCCTTTGTTCCGAGCAACTTCACAACTCTCGTTACCAATTGCCCAACCAATAACCATTGGAAAGGTTCTATTGTATTGTAGACTGGTTAGATAAGCTGAGGAGAAATTGAACTTGTCGAACTTGTCTTCCTGGATAATAAAGGCAAAGCTGCATGGGTTGAAAGACCAGACATCTTTGTGGCTATTATAGCTATATGCTCCAATATCAATATCTGTCAAACCTTCAGGAATATCTACATGGCAACACCCAATCCCAGAGCAACTCCCACTTACAATTTGGCGCGTGCCGTTACATTTGGACAGGCAGCCGGTGGTAAACGGTGCATCTCTGAGAGTACCATTAAGGAATGCGTAAGTGTCACAGCCAACTGCCACGAACTTGTTTTTGGTAGAAACCTTGAAACTGGGGGACAGCTGGAGCCATGCATCCATGTTATTTGGCAGAGGCGTACCCCTCTTGTCGTAACAGTCAATGGACCTATACGCCATGACGTCCATCTCTCCTTCGATGGAAATGTTTGTAACCCTGACGTTTCCGGCCATTGGTTGAGGTTGGTCGTGCGATTTGCTACAGTTGATAAAAAAGTCTCCACTTTCTTTCCG